>PVIA01003484.1:0-166827 GCA_004024845.1 Tonatia bakeri | reverse complement strand
CACATCTTTAGATTTCTAATGTACAATGTGAACAAGGCAGCCTAAGGAGATTTCCCTATGTTGAGGATTGAACAAAAGAGTTGCTGTTAGCTGGATGAGATCATTAGATGTATTCATACAGTATGGCAGAAGAGAATGAATGTAAATTTTTAGACAAATTTGCTAGATTTATATTCACAAATTTTTTTTGAATCTGAAATATTTCTATTAATTTGATATGTGCCAGAGAAACATCAGGATAATATGTTAAACACAAATCAATTCAATTTAAGAACTTTTTCTACAAAAGTGATACTGCCAGACACTGTGTTGTTAGGAAATGTTAGCTAAATCCCAAAATATTAAGAGCAAGAAAATAATATAATAAACTATAATATTATAAATTTAAAAACATAAGCAATGACATGTGAGAAGTTATAGAATAAAGAGAAGAAAGGCTAAATGTATATGCAATTTGAGAATGACAAAAAGTTAAGATAAATTTTATTAAAAGCTCTTAAAAACATTAAATTATTAAAAATAATATACCAATCAATATTCCCAAAATGCAGCAATAATAATTGCTAATACTTTTCTATATTTGTTATGTGTTCATGTTTAATTTGTACATCAAGTATGATTCATGATACACTATGTCCATCACTCTGTGCAAAGCCTCTCTTATTTTACTTAATTTTGTCATTTCCCACCTCCATCCCCATCGAGTTCCTGATAGGCATTGTTATAACATATGTTTAACCATATATATATATATATATATATATATATATATATATATATATAAAGAACATATAGCTGATATATACTTTGCTATAAATATAACTTCTTATTCTAAAATGCAAAAACCTATTTTAAGAACTATCCAGATTACAGTTCATAAATCTAAATTATTATTTAGATTCTTGTTGTATTATATTTAAAACTATGTATACCTCACAATTTATTCAATGCATTAGTCAGATTTTTCTACAATAATTCTGCAGAAAAAACAGCGCTAAATTCTCAGTGGCTTACAACACACTTATTTCTGCCCATGGACACACCACAGCAATTATGTCTCTGTTGAGCTCAATCAAAGTCAATGGTGCAGGGAAGTGTACTCTGCCCCCAAGGAGGTCAGGATGCAGTTGCGGAGGGAAGGAAAGTAAACAGATAATGCTATCACACCTGTTAGTAATTCCTAACCGTGCCACAATGATGAATTTTTTAAAAACATGCCTTCCAGTGTACCTGTCCAAATTACTGTTGGGTGTTAACTAACCAGCAGTAGATTTTCTGGACCTTAACATACTATCACTAATGACTGCCATAGGTTCTGCCAGACTGCTTTCAGAGTGGCTGTGCCCACTGTACCCTGGGCACAGCATTTGATGTCATTTTTTATTTTATTTTTTTCCAGCATTTGATGTCATTTTTCATTTTATTTTTTTCCAAATCTGATGTAAGTAAAGATATTTCTTAATTTTTATGTTTATTTTCTTTTTAATGTATCTTTTCAGAGAGATTAAACACTTCTTTTACAGCTTTTATTCAAGTTTCCCATTCAGTGATTTGTCTATTTATAATATTTGTTCATTTTTTTATTGACATAAAAAATGTCTGCCAGACATTCCGTAAAATCTAGATGTTATTCGTCCTGGCTGTTGTAGCTCAGTGGACTGAGTGCGGGCTGTGAACCAAAGCTTCACAAGTCCGATTCCCAGTCAGGGCACATGCCTGGGTTGTGGGCCAGGTCCCCAGTGGGGGCCATGTGAGAGGCAACCACACATTGATATTTCTCTCTCTCTCTTTCTCCCTCCCTTCCCTTCTCTAAAAATAAATAAATGAAATCTTAAAAAAAGGAAAATGCATAAATATATTTAAAAATCTATATGTTATTCCATCAGTAATATATGTTTACCCAGTCTGCCACCTTAAATTAGCATTTCTATCACTTCTTCAGTGAACAGAAATCCTTAGTTTTGAAAAGTATTTATTTCAATCTTTTATTAATGCATATGGTCTTGGAGTGTTATTTAAAAGATTTTGCTATCCACAAAGTAACAGAGGTATTCTGCATTTTCTTCCCTTAATTTTGTTCACCTTAACTTGGAGTTTTATACATTTGGAGTTTATTTTTATTAGTTGTTTAAATTTATTTTTCAATTACAGTCAACAGCAATATTATATTAGCTTCAGTACAACATAGTGATTAGATATTTGAACACCTCACAGAGGTGTGATTACCCCAATAAGTTTAGTACCCATTGGGCACCATATATAGTTATTACAGTATTATTGGGCCTACTGTTCTACTGTATGATGTACATATGACATATATATATACATATTTCAGGCATGATAATTAATATTCTATATTATAATAATTGTCCAAGTACTGAGATAAATTATAGCTATATAATGCCAAGCTATAGGTAAACCAAATTGTAATAAATATGGGGTGAAAGGCACTAATTGCAACAAATACCAATATTGGTTCACAAAGTCCCCTCTACAAAAACTTTACTTCATGATTTTCTGCAATGGAACTTAAGGAGGAGACAAAATTTTAGTCGCTTTATATTCTTTCCATCCTATATAAGTTCTAGAAGATCTAACCAAGAATCGGTAAGCTATGTGAGTGGTGGTTCATTTTTCTGTTTGTAATCCTTCGATATTGGCACAGCTTTGTATCAACTGGACTGTGAAGATTTCTTTCAAGTATGTTTTTTATTGCTGTCAAATAGTTTTTTGTAAATTAAATTTACTGGGCACATTGATTAATAAATTATATAAGTCTTAAGAGTACAATTCCATATACATATATTTCTTTGTGTGCCCACCACCCAAAGTCAAATATTCTGTCACCATATATTTGATCCCTTTTACCCTTTATTATTCCACCACCCCATTTCCTCTGGGAACACCCATACTGTTGTTTGTGCCTGAGTTTTTGTTCATTTGTTTTTGTTATTTGTTCATTTGTTGCTTTCAGTTTCATGCCCCCCCATGAGTGAAATCATATGGTTCTTCACTTTTCTTCTGACTTATTTCAGTTAGCATGGTATTCTCAAAATCCATTCATGTTATTTCAAATGGCAGTATTTCATCTTTTCTTACAGTTGAATAGTATTCCATTGCATATACTTCTATGCACATCTTCTTTATCCAACCACCTATCAAAGAACACTGTTTTTTTCATGTCTCGGCCACCATGAATAATGCTGCAATGAACACAGGATCTCGTGTGTCTTTGCGAATCAATGTTTTCAAATTTTCTGGGTAGATACCCAGAAGAGGGATTGTTCTACTCTTAACTTTTTGAAGAATCTTTATACTGTTTTCCATAGTTGCTCTCTCCGCTTACATTCCCCCATTCCCTGCTGGTGGGTATGTGAATTGGCATAGTAATTCCATATATTTTTATGTCTTCTAGTAAAGTTTAACAATTTTCTATGCATATTTTGTGCATTATTATATTCAGGTTCATTTGTATATTTTGTTTTGTGTTATTTTCTTGGGTATTGTGAATTGTGCTTTTATTTTTTGCTTATTACTGTTGACTTCAAGAAATGAGTTTAATTTATGTATTTTTATCTGAAAACATTGCTGAAGTATATAATTATTTCAAGTAGTTTTGCAATTAGTTGTGATGCTTTTCTATGTTAATAATCATATTATCTAAAACAATTTCCACTGTATTTTCCTTATCTTCCCCTAATGATAACTCCTATATTTTTCAGATTTTACTGTATTTGGCAGCTTTCTCAAGAATATGTTGAAAACTAATGGAGATAGAAGTTATTCTTTCTGTAAGAAATTACCAAACAATTGTGTTTCGAGAGTGCTGTTTTCCATAGGTCTTGGTATATGAACTTTGATATATTATCTTCCAACATTTACAATAATAAATAAGTGTTGAACTTAAATACTTTTTCTGCAAATACTGAGATAACAGTAGTTTAATTTCCTCCATTAGTTCATTAATGCAGTGAATTACATTGATAACTCCTGATTTTGAACCACATTTATATCATCTCTGGGATAAAGCTAACTTGATCATGGAATATGTGTTTACATACATTTCAGTTCACAGTCAATTTGGTTTTCAACTTAGCAACTAGTCAGCAATTTACTATATTATAACTATATTACGATATACATTTTTCTGCACTGCTTTGGTATCAGTAATATTATAGATTCATAAAGAGTGTTGGACAGGTCTCTTTCTCTTTCTCTCTCTTTCAATCTCTCCTGTAACCTTTTTTTGAAAGTAAATTAGCTACCTAACTAAACCGATAGGATACATAAAACCTCATGTGAATACCATCTAGACCAGGGACAGTTACATATATTATTAATATTTTATTTAACTTTCAGGGGCATTTGACTCATTAACATATTTTAAAATTCCTTTTTCAGTTTTGACTATTTATATATTTCTGTAATTCCATCAATTTTACTGAGATTTTCAAATATATTTGCTTACAAATTTAGAAAATATATTTTATCAATAAAAATTCTATTTACCTATATTTGGTTCTTGTTTTATTCCATATTATTTAATATTATTATTATTTTAATCCTCACCCATGTATATTTTTTATTGATTTTTAGAGAGAGAGGAAAGAAGATAAAGAGAATATTCCATATTTTAATCTTTTTAGGTATAGCAAAAAATTGCATACATTCAAAGTATATACATCATTACTATATTGATGTAATTTAACTTTTTTCTAATTCAAACATTCTTCTATAATTATTTTTATTGATTTCCCCTTTTTAATGCTGCAGAGTGAGAGATATTCTATTTTAGTGTTTTTAAATCTGTGATTTGTGAATCAATAATAGATTCTAAAATTAATTTAGTTATTCATAGCCATAATTTAAAAAATAGAAGATAAAATAATATATGTAAAACATAGTAAGTTAGGTTTCATGAAGCACATGTTCATCTAATATTTATGGGTGTGCTATGCATAGCAATATAATTTGTAATGCTTACTGTAGGTTGTCTAAGAATTAAAAAAAAAAACAGCACTCTAGATTATATTTCCAAGAATAAAGTCCCTGTATTCTTAAAAAGAAGGCTGGAGCAGTTTAGCTTTTCTTTCTTTTAACCAGTGTTTCTCCTAACACAACTCACAATTTCCACAAACTGTTGAAGTTTATAGGAGAGTCCATCTTTTCCTTTTTCTCTTCCGTTGCTAGGCTGCAGCCTTTCAGGGCCTAAAGAAGAAGATGTATGATTCTGATTTCCACCCTAGCCCAGTAGGTTGCTAAATGGGCAGCTCAGCTAGTCTTTTAGCTGCCTGTTCCTGGAATCAGCAAATACCTCCACAGAAAAAATACAGAGCTCAACACTCTGGGTTTCTGTCTTCTTTGTCCAGTAATCATTTACATTGCCACTGACTTTCTCATGACTTCAACTTTTCTAATTTGTTGTTATAACAGTTTTTCACCTTTTCCAGTTGTACTCATTGACTTGGTTGTTCTCAATTATTTGTCATTATAGGCAAATTCCATTAAACTTATTAATTGCAATATTTAATTCAAATAAGGAAACTCTAAAAAATATCTATTTTCCATCTTAATAATACAAGGAAAATAATATACTTAACTCCCCTTTGACCTTCCTCATTTCACAATGTCCTTTTTATTACTTTATTTACACATTCTCCTAAAACACATTTCTACAGTGATAGATATGCTTTCCTCATTAATTGTTTCTGGGACTATTATTTTTGACTCATTGCTTATTTTTATCCCCATTATATCTACTAATATTTTGCTTCACTGATGCTTTATTATTATAGCTTCTGTTTTTTTCAATTACTATTGAGAACACAGAATACCCTTTTGTGTGTTTTCAGGAAAAATTTTATGAATAAGAAAGATTAAGTTTTTGGATTCCTGAAAATATATTTATTTTGTCCTTATTTTTACATGATAGCTTGCCTGATTTGGGATTCTAGGTTCATTATTATTTTCCTTGTTATTTTGTCTTCCTGTATCTTTGTGAATAGAATCCTGCCTATTTGCTTTCCATTTCTCTGAAATGTATATTTGTTTACCAAGCATGTTTCAGAAATTATTATTGCTAAATAATGTCTGATGTTCCACAGTGTTGACAACTGTTGAACTCAATTTTTTTTTTTTTTTAGAGAAATAACTATCTCAGTCATCACCTAGGAGGACTAATCTGAGATTTTACATATTTTTAACAGTATTATGGTGGTATAGTTAACATATGGTAATAATTCATAGATTTCTTCTTTTGCTCATTGCAATGTGTTACTTAATTTTCACATATTTTTGAATTTTTCAAATGGTCACATTATTAATTTCTTATTCAACTTTATCAAGGTCAGAGAAAATATTTTCTATAATTTTGATTTTTTTAACTATTAAGATTTTGATTATGTCTAATTATAAGGTTTATTCTGTAGAATGTTCCATGTTCATTTTGGAGAATATGTGTTCTGTTATAGTAGCCTTGTTACAGAACAAACAAGGTGGGGGGACTGGGATGATAATACTATTACTGAAAGAGATCCAGGTCCGTCATGTCCACTGCCTTAAAGGAAAGATGTCTCTCAATGCCAGAGATTCATGAAAAGGAAAGGAAATGTTTATTTAATGCTATACAAACTTAAAGTAGTGACCTAATGTCTTCATCGAAATCTTAAAGTCCCTTAAAACACCCACAAACGCACACAGTCCTTCCTTCCCCTTTGCCCAGTCTGGGGCACCGTATCTCAGGAAAGTAAATAGAAGTCCAGACTCAGGCAACCCCTGGTTCTTCCCAGTAATCCGTGCTCGGCTGGTAGGCCTCTCTCGTTTCTTGGCACCATCAGCTGTGTCTCCAGAATCTCTGCTAAAGCTGGGTGATGGTTCCCCCTACTACTGCCGCAGGGGTCCCCACTCTGGCAAAGCTGCGTGGTCCTCTCTCCACTATTCCAGCCACATGGTCCTCTCTCCACTGCTCTAGCCATGAGGTCTTCTCTCCACCAGGGCCACGGGAGTCCCCATTCAGCCAAATCTGCGTGGTTCTCTCTCCTATGGCTGCTGTGTCTAGGTTTAAATCCCCACGCCAATCCTCCTCTGCAGCCCCATTTATGACTTCTCCCACACTTGGCCACACTTGCTCTCAATCTGCTGTCCTTTCTAGCTTTTCTGGTCACCATCATGTGTCTGGGAAAGTGTCACCCTATGTCGTGGAGCCAATCTTCTCTGAGCTCCCATGGCCCCCAGTCACATCTTGGGGGGGTGTCCCTTTCCATCCCCCTGGCCCAGAGCATGGCCATAGCTATTTACCATATTCAAGTGACCAGCCTAAGGCTGTAGGTATGTTAAATGACCATGCCATGGATTAGCTGCAAAGCTGCCCTGCATGTTCTGCTCTATGTGCCCCTTCCCCCAACTCACACTGTGGGGGGGGGGCAGGAAGGGGTAAAAAAACATCTTAGAATCTCCTGGACACCTTGAGTTCTGGGCCCCATTTCAAATGTCCATTTGGGGTCCCCTCTCTTGGCTGCACCCTGTAACAGCCTGTGTATCTTTTTGTTGATTACTGTAATAGATCTATTGGATTTGTAGTGTTTTTCAAGTCTACTATGCATTGTTGATCTTCTTTCTAGTTTTTCTATCCATTATTGAAAGTGGAAGAAACCATATCCATCCAGACTGGTAGAATGGGCAGAGACATGGAACAGGATGGTCCCACATCCATGTGTGGTGGATAAAAATTCAGGGGGGATATCTTGGGAGTGAAGAGTCCCAGCCCCACACCAGCACCCTCCACCCCACCCAGTCCAGGGTTCCAGAGCCAAGAAGAAAAGTTCCCGTAATTTCTGTCTGCAAAAATCCGCAGTAATTGAGTTGATGGATGAAATTCGTAGAGTCCCAAGCAGTTCTTAAAGAAACCACATCCAGACTTATTCAGATTCACCCCCTCTGAGCTCTAGCACTGGGATAGCAGCTTGAAAGTCATCAGTGGCATACAAGGAAAAAAATGAAGTGTCTAGCATCATGGTGAGAGCTGGGGGACAGCTTTCCCCCAGACAGAAAGGTGGGCAGAGGCCATTATCCCTTTTCTGAACCCTCCCCCAAAAGACCTACACAGCTGACAGGCAGGTGCCATATCTGAATCCCCTTCAACCTGGCTAATACTGTTTGTCTCACCCTGGAGATTCCTTGGGACTCTGTCTCATCCAACTTATGGGGCCACTCAAGCTGTTAACAGAAACTTTTCCATATGAATGGCTGATCTTAGCTGATGCTTCACACTTACTAAATCCTCTAAAATAAGCAACAGCTGGAATTAGCAAGCCCCTGGTGCCCCATACTTGTTCCAAGTGATCCCATGCTGGGCACAGCAGCAGCCAGCCTAGATTCACAGCATGACTTTGTCTGATAATCTCCAAGCCCAGAACAAGTAGCAGCCATCTCAGATTGCTTAATAGGTCAGTCAGTGTGGCCCCTTGCAGAACACAGGTTGGAGCTGTCCTTGTCCATCCAGGAAACCCCAGAGCCTACACACCCAGTGGACAACTACAGACCATGTTTGAGAACCACCACCCTGCTCCTGTACAGCTGATCCTCCATGAACAGTGCAGGATGGTGGTCAGTGGTAACAGCCAGTCCTTGAAGCAGATTGGACTGGGTAAATCCCTCTATTGTCCTGCCAACAGCAATCAGTGCTCAACTATAAGAGGAGGGTGAACTCAGTCCACACAGAAGGCACACCTCAAGTACTGAGCTTGGGTGATAGGAGAGGCTGTGCAAGTGGACCTACTACATTAGGCCATGCTACCAAGACAGAGAGTCATAGCAGCTCTGCATAATATATAAAAACAGAGACAAGGAGGCTGCCAAAAGGGGAAGACAAAGAAGCAAACCCCAAATGAAAGAACAGATCAAAGCTCTAGAAAAAGAACTAAACAAAATGGAGATAAGCAATCTATCAGATGTAGAGTTCAAAATACTGGTTATAGGGATGCTTAAGGATCTTAATGAGGACTTCAGCAGCTTAAAAATGATCCAGTTACAAACAAAGTATACATTGATTGAAATAAAGAACAATTTATAGAGAAACAATGGTAGAGTGGATCAAGCTGATAATTAAATTGATGATTTGGAACATAAGGAGGCAAAAAACAACCAATCAGATATAGAAAAAGAAAAAAGACCCCCCCAAATGAGGGTAGTATAATCAGCCTATGGGACAACTTCACCTATTCTAACATTCACATCATAGGGGTGCCAGAAGTAGATGAGAAAGAGCAAGACATTGGAAATCTATTTGAAAAAAATAATAATGGGGGGAAAAAAGCTTCCCCAGTTTAGGAAGGAAATAGATGTGCAAGTCTAGGAAGCACAAAGAATCCCAAACAAGATGGATGCAAAGAGGTCCACTCCAAGAGTCATCATAATTAAAATGTCAAAGTTTAAAGATAAAGAGAGGAACTTAAGGGCAGCAAGAGAATAGCAGTTAGTCACTTACAGGGGAGTTCCCATTAGTCTGTCAGCTGATTCCTCAAAAGAAACTCTGCAGGCTAGAAGAGATCAGCAAGAAGTATTCAAAGTCATGAAAAGCAGGATCGTACATCTATTTAGAATCAAAGGGCAGATAAAGAGCTTCCCAGACAAGGAAGGAAAAAAAAAAAAAAAACTAAAGGAGTTCATCATCACCAAACCACTGTTATATGAAATGTTAAACAGACTTATTTAAGAAAAAGGAAGATCATGCCCTGGCTGGAGTGACTCAATGGATGAGTCCCAGGGCCTGCAAATCAAAGGGTCACTGGTTTGATTCCCAGTCAACTGGTTTGATTCCCAAGGCACATTCCTGGGTTGTGGGCCAGGTTCCCAGCTAGGAACACAGGAGGCAACCACACATTGATGTTGCTCTCCCTCTCCTTCTCTTTCTCCATCCCCTCTTTAAACATAAGTGAATAATTTTTTTAAAGAATAAAAAAGAAAGATTAAAACTATGAACAATAAAATGGCTATAAACACATATCTGTCGACAACTGAATCTAAAAAACAAACTAAGCAAACAAGAATAACAGAGACAGGATCCTGGATATGGAGAGTGTTTTGATGGTTACCAAATGTGAGGTGGTTGTGGGGAAATGGTTGAAGAGGTGAGGGGATTAAGAAGTACAAACAGGTAGTTACAGAATAGCTATGGTGATATAAAGTACAGTAGAGGAGATGGAGTAGCCAAAAAACATATGCATGACCCATGGACATGAACAATGTGCCCGGATTGCCTGAGGGAGTGGGGGAGACTGGGGATGTGTAGCAAAGGGAAAAAAAATGGTACAACTGTAATATAATAATCAATAAAACATAATTTTTTAAAATTATATTAGGTAGCAGATCCACCTATTATTTTCATTTCTCTGTTTTTTCCTTAAATTCTGTCAATGATATCTTCAAGTGTTTTGGGGGCTCTATAGGTAGTGTAGATATATTTAAAATCTGCATGTCTTCCTAGTAGATTGAATATAATTATAATATATCATGGTATCTCTAGTGATGTAAGCTTTTTTGATTTCTGATATTAATAATCTGTCTCCTCTCTCTCTCTCTCCCTCCGACAGTCTCTCCCTCTCTCTGTCTCTCTCTGTCTCTCTCTCACTTGTTTTTTTCAATTGGCCTGACTAGTGACAATTGGCCTGGCTAATCAATTATCCTGATTTTTTTCGAAGATCCAGCTTTTGGTTTCAATGATTTTATGTGATCACTTCCTATTTTAAATTTAATTGATTTCCTTTTTTAATTATTTATTTCTTATGCTATTTTAGAATAAATTTGCCCTTCTTATTCTAATTTGGTTAGGTAGAAACTTAGATGTCTGAGTTTAGACCTTTCTTCTTTTCTAATATATGCATTCAGTGCTGATGATATAAATTTCCCTCTGAGGACTGCTTTCACTGCATACCACAAATTTTGATAAGTTGTGTTTTTATCTGGTTCATAATATTTTATAATTTCCCTTGAGATTTTTTCTTTGACTCTGTGTTATTTAAAAGTACTTGTTTTAATTTCTAGTTATCTTTCCATTATTGATTTCTAATTTAATTCCACTGTAGTCTGAGTGAAGTTATTATATAATTTCTATTCTTATAAATTTGTTAAGATTTGTTTTATGGCCCACAATGTAGCCTATCTTGGTGAATGTTACATGTGATCTTAAAAAGAATATGTATTTTGCTATTATTGAATGACATTCTGTAGACATTAATTATATTTAGTTGATTGATGGTATTTGTGTGTTCAACAGTTTCCTCGTTTTCTGCCTGTTAGATCTGTCCATTTCTGATTGTGGGTGTCAAAGACTCCAGCTGTAGTAGTGGATTCATATACTTCCCCATTGTCACTCTATCAGTTTTTTTCACATTGTTCGATGTTCTATTTTTGGCCACATATATGTTAAGAATTGTTATGTCTTCTTGGAAAGTTAACTTCTTTATCATTATGTTATGCTCTCCTTTACCTCAGATAAATTTCCTTGCTTTGAAGTTTGTTTTGTCTAAAATTAACACAGCTATTTCTGGTTTCTTTTGATTGGTGTTAGCATGGTATAATTTTTCCTTCCATTTACTTTTAACTTTTATGTGTCTTTGTATTTAAAGTGAATTTTTTAACAACGTATAGTTGGGTCTCGTGGGTACCTCCTGATGACTAGGTTCCCCAGGGCTTTTCAACACTCAGAGCTGTCCAAACTGAACCTCTAGGAATTCTTCAATTGCAGTTCAGGCTTTGCCACCCATACCACTAAGTTTTCCATAGAGGTTCTGCTCATGAGTCTCTGCTCCGGTAAGTGATACTTCCCTGTATCCAGTTATCTGTCTTTCCAGTCTTGGAGAGAAATTGTTTGCCCTGTATCCTCTACTGTCTTAGGGATGCAAGAAGAAATGTAGATTTTTCAGTATGATCGGCTTTGTATTCAACACTTATAATTAGGATAGAGTGGAGACTTCTAGACTTCTCACATGCCGAACCAGATACTGAGAGTCTTCTATATTACTTTTATGCAATATAAAGTTAATAATTCAATAAGTAAATTTATATTAGTCTCTACTCAGTAGTAATTAATAGGTTAGTGCTAGTGATTTTGTGATGAATATAATGGTGTATTTCCTCATGGAGCTTACAGCAATATAGAAATGATGACATGTATAAGGTTACAATGAGCTCTCTAGTGTTTCCCTTTTCTACAGTTCAAATTAATATCAACTTACTACTTGCTCATTACATTTGTCACCTGCTAGTATTCCCTAGCAGACCAAGAGGTATCTGGTGATATTTTTTTTTAAAAAGTATGGGAGAAAGCTTTATATTAAGAAAAATGCTATCCCAATTTTAATATTTTTCTACACCTTCTGTGAACTGCAGAAAACCTATCATTTAGTTTAGTTTTTAAATTCAAGTAGGTTTAATTTTTTAATAACAGTATGCTGTTCTTTTACCAGCTATCTTTGATACTCTGGGAATGAACTCATTGCAGACCACCACTTTTCCTGCTGCAGCTGCTGCTTCTGAATTTTTAACCAGCTTTGGGGGTCTTTTCTTCCTGGTACTGCTGGGACTATTATATTGACTCTCCTTGTAAGTCCTGCTCTCTGTTCAGAGGCAGCACAACTCAGAAGCACCTCTGCCTCTGCTACCACCTCCAGGGTCAAGGCCCTCCTTTCCAGCTCCTTTTCTTCTCTCTCCCCCAGCATGCTCACCACTGCTCATGCAGTTGCTTCTCCAGTAATGTTTTTTTCCTGGAGATACCAGGCCTGGGCCTTTGCAACTGTCTCATCTTTTTTAGCTCCTTTGTAATGTCTGCAGCTCTCTGTACTGTTTCTCCCTTACCAGTGAAATGTCCCTCACTGCCTCCCACTGCTATTTGAAATTGAAGAGCAGCTTTTCTCCAACAGCTGTGTCGTTTTAAGCTCTGAAGTTTGTTTCACATATTTAGAAGCTGATTCTTGTCTCGTTGGTAGCATCTAACCACTTCCTTGTGCATATTTGTTCAAAGATTTTTTTTATTGTTCTGTTACAGTTGTCCCAATTTCTCCCATTGCTCGCCCCTGCCCTGCCCACCGTCTGCTCCCACAGCCAATTCCTACCCTGCTGTACATGTCCATGGGTCATTTAAACCTGTTCCTTGACTAGACCCTTCTTCTTCTTTCCCCTTATCCCCTCTTCATCCTGCCCTCTGATCTCTGTCAGTCTGTTCCTTGTTTCCATGCCTCTGCTTCTATTTTTCTCATTTCTTTGTTTTGTTAATTAGGTTTCTTTTATATGTAAGATGATATGGTATTTGTCTTTCACCACCTTACTTATTTTACTAGGCATAATACTCTCCAGTTCCATCCATGGTGTTGTGAAAGGAAGGAATCTCCTCTTTATTTATGCTAAATACCATCCCACTGTGTAAATGTACCATAGTTTTTCCATTCATTCATTTACTGATGAGCACTTCCACTGCTTTGTAAATAATGCTGCTATGAACATATGGATGCATAGGGTCTTTTGAACTGTTTTTTCTAGATTCTTAGGGTATAATCCCAGCAGCAAAATTGCTGGGTCAAAAGGCAGTTTCTTTTTTAGATTTCTGAGGAAATTCCATACTGTTTTCCACAGTAGCTGCACCAGTCTGCATTCCCACCAACAGTGCAATAGGGTTGCCTTTTCTCGGCATCCTCACCAGCACTCGTTCATTGATTTGTTAATGATGGCCATTCTGACTGGTGTGAAGTAGTATCTCATTGTGTGTGTATTTTTGTTTGTTTTTTAAAGGATGCCCACAGATTTAATTCTACTTTTAGAGGTACTCATCATTTTTTTGTAATTATTCAATTAAATAAATCTAGTAATTTAGGAAAAGATAATCTCTCCCTTTATAAGTATTGAGTTTGGGCATGAGCTTGACCCAACAAAAACCTTTTACTTGATAGTAATTGTAGTTGAACAACTGAACAAATCTCTCCCCTGGAATATTGAATTCAAGAGCAGTATATAGTGTGGAGTGGAAGAGAAGGGAAGGGCTGAATCCATCAGATCCTATGCTCTACACAAATGCCATGACTTACACAGTAGGGAGGGTTTTGAAACAAGACAATTACTGAGGATAGGAACTGTAGAAGTCTCATTGTGGTTTTAATTTGTATCTCTCTAATGGTGAGTGACATTGAGCATATTTTCATGTCTCTATGGGCCTTCTTCCTTGGAGAAGTGTCTGTTCAGGACATTTGACCATTTTTTCACTGGATTGTTTGTCTTCCCAATGTGGAGTTATGTGAGTTCTTTAAGTATTTCGGAGAGCAAACTCTTGTCCAAGGTATCATTGGCAAATATTGTTTCCCATGAGTATCATTGGCAAATTTGGTTTCCCATATGGTTAGTTCCCTTTTCATGTTGATGATGTTTTCTTTACCACTGCAGAAGCTTTTGAATTACATGTAGTCCCATTTGTGTATTCTTTCCTTTATTTCCCTTGCTGTAGAGAGTATTGTATATGATATCTGAAGTTTCCCTGCCTATGTTTTCCTCTAGGACTTTTATGGTGTCACAGCTTATGTTAAAGTGTTTTATTCATTATGAGTTTATTATGGTGTATGGTGTAAATTGGT
The DNA here is from genome assembly GCA_004024845.1 of Tonatia bakeri. Classification (NCBI taxonomy): domain Eukaryota; kingdom Metazoa; phylum Chordata; class Mammalia; order Chiroptera; family Phyllostomidae; genus Tonatia; species Tonatia bakeri. The sequence goes on along the minus strand of PVIA01003484.1, from coordinate 152,212 downwards.
GGTCTAGTTTCATTTTTTTGCCTATACCATTCTGGTTCTTTCAACACCATTTGTTGAAGAGGCTATTTTTATTCCATTTTATGCTACTGTCCACTTTGTGAAATGTTAATTGATCATAGAGACATGGGTTTACTTCTGGGCTCTCTATTCTGTTCCATAGATCTATATGTCTGTTTTTATGCCAGTACCAAACTGTTTTGACTACAGTGGCCTTGTAACATAGTCTGATATCAGGTATTATAATCCTTCCTACTTTGTTTTTGCTTCTTAAGATTACTGAGGCTATTTGGATTCATTTTTTGTTCCAAAAGTATTTTTTAAGTATTTTTCTAAATTTGTGAAATATGTCATTGGTATTTTAATAGGGATTGTATTGAATCTATAGATCACTCTGGGTAGTATGGACATTTTAATGATGTTAATTCTTCCAGTCTGTGAACATGGTATATGTTTCCATTTATTTGTATCTTCCTTAAAATTTCTTTTTTCAGAGTTCTGTAGTATTTCTAGTATAGGTCTTTTACCTCCTTGGTTAAGTGTATTCCTAGGAACTTTCTTTTTCTTGTTACTATAGTAAATGGGATTTCCCCCCCTAGTTTCTGTTTATGCCATTTGCAAATAATGACAGTTTTACTTCCTCACTTCAAATTTGGATGCCTTTATTTCTTCTTCTTGTATGAATGCTATGGCTAGAACTTCCAGTACTATGTTGCACAAAAGTGGACAAAGCAGACACCCTTGTCTTGTTTCTGATCTTAGGGAGAAAGATTTTAGTTTTTGCTGTTGATTATGAAGTTGGCTGTAGGTCTCATATCTGGCCTTTATTATGTTGAGGTAAGCTCCCTCTATTTCCACTTTGCTGAGTGTTTTTATCACTAATGGGCGCATTGTACTTTATCAAATATTTTACAGTATCTGTTGATATGATCATGTAATTTCTGTCTTTCATTTTGTTTATGTGATGTATTATGTTTATTGATTTGCAAGTATTTTACCATCCTTACATGCCTGGGTTGAACCCCACTTGATCATGGTATATGATCTTTTTAACATATTGCTGAATCTGGATTATCAATGTTTTGTGTGGATTTTAGGGTCTATGTTCATCAGTGATACTGACCTGTAGTTTTCTTTCCTTGTTTTGTCTTTACCCAGTTTTGGCATTAAGAAAATACTGGCCCTCACAAAAAGAGTTTGGAAGTCTTCCTTCTTCTTTGAATTTTTTTGGCATAGTTTGCAAAGGAAAGGAGTTAGCTCTTCCCTAAATGTTTAGTAAAAATCACCAGTGAGGCTATAAAGTACAGGGTTTTTGTATGCTGGGAGTTTTTTTATTACTGCTTCAGTTTCACCAGTGGTTACCATTCTATTCAGACTTTCTGCTTCTTTGTCATTCAGTTTTGGAAGATTATATAATTCTAGAAATTTATCCATTTCACCCAAGTTTTCAAACTTCTTGTCATATAGTTGTTCATGATAATGTCTTACGATCCTTTGTATTTCTGTGTTATTGGTTGTACTTTCTCTTTTGATTCCAATTTTATTTATTCGGGTCTTCAGTCTTTTTTTCTTGATGAGTCTGTTTAAAAGCTTGTTGATTTTATTTATCTTTTCAAAGAACAAGTTCTCTGATTTATTGATCCTTTGAATTGTCCTTTTAGTCTTTATATCATTTAATTCTGCTCTGATCTTGATTATTTCCTTCCTTCCGCTTGCTCTGGGTTTTTTTCTTGTTGTTCCTCTAGTTCTTGTAGATGCAGGGTTAGGTTGTTTATTTGGATTTTTTTTCTTTTTTAGGTAGGTTTGTATTACTATGAACTTCCTTCTCAGAACTGCCTTCACTGTGTCCCACAGGTTTTGAACTATTGTGTGCTCATTTTCATTTATTTACAGAAACTTTTTGATTTCTTCCTATATCTCATTGTTAACCATATTCATCATTTGATAGTATGTTATTCAGTCTCCATGAATTTGAATGTTTTTTAGTTTTCTTTGAGGGTGGTTTCTAATTTCAAGCCATTGTGATCCAAGAAGATGCTCAATGTGATTTCAATTTTCTTTTAGTTTGTTGAGGCTTGTTTTGTGACCTATCGTGTGGTCTATCTTTGAAAATGCTCCATGTGCATTTGAAAAGTATGTGTATTTTGCTTTTTCAGGTAAAAAGTTCTGTATTTATCAATTAAGTCCATTTGATATAGAGTGTTATTCAATGCCACAATACCCTTGATTCTTTGCTTGGAAGATTTATCCATTGTTGACAATGGGGTATTAAAATCCCCTATGATGAGTGTGCTGCTGTTGGTAATTTTCTTGAAGTCCTTCACGATTTTCCTTATATATTTGGGTGCTCCTATGTTGAGTGCATATATGTTTATAAAGGTTGTATCTTATTGATTGATTATTCCCTTAAGTATTATGTAGTGTCCTTTGTCTCTTTTTATGGCCTTTGTTTTGAAATCTATTTTGTCTGATGTAAGTATTGTTACCACAGCTTTTTTTGATGCCCATTTGTGTGGAATATTTTTTTTCTGGCCCTTAACTTTAAGTCTATGTATTCCTTTTGTCCTGAAGTGGGTCTCTTGTAGACAGCATATATGTGGGTCATGCTTTCTTATCCATTCAGCTACACTATGTCTTTTGATTAGCATGTTTAATCCATTTACTTTTAAGGTTGTTATTGACAGGTGTTTATTCATTGCTATGTTTTCCCTTTATACCTGGGTTCCCCCCTCTCTCTCTCTTTGTCTCCATCTTCTTAAATCAGTCCCTATAGCATGCCTTGCAATGGTGGGTTTGGTGGAGGTATATTCTTTTAGCCCTTTTTGTCTGGGAAGCCCCTTATTTCACCTTCCATTTTAAATGAGAGCCTTGCTGGGTAGTCTTGGTTGCAGCCCTTTGCTTTTCATTACCTGGAATATATCTTGCCATTCCCTTCTGGCTTTTAGTGTTTCTGTTGAGTAATCAGCTGATAGCCTGATCAGAGCTTCTTTGTTTTTTACCAACTGTTTCTCCCTTGCTGCCTTTAACATTTTTTCTTTGTCTTTAATTTTGCCATTTTAATTATGATGTATCTTCAAGTAGGCCTCTTTCTGTTCATCTTGATTAGGGTCCTCTGTGTTTCCTGGACTTGTGTAACTTTTTCTCTCATCAAGTTAGGGAAGTTTTCTGACATTACTTTTTCAAACAGATTTTCTATCCCTCGCTCCTTTTCCCTTTTTCTGATATCCCTATAATATAGATAGTTTTATGTTTCATGTTCTCCCTCAGCTCCCTTATACCAAGTTTGTTCTTTCTGACTCTTTTTTCATTTGTTGAATTGTCTGGGAATTTTTTTTCTACCTTGTCCTCCATCTCACTGATTTCATACTCTGCTAGATTCTTTCTACTTTATTCTTCATTTCAGATATTGTATTCATCATTTCCTCCTGGCTGTTATTGATAATGCCTATGTCTTTTTTCCTGCTAGTGTAGTTCTCAGTAAATTCTTTGTAGCTTCTCTGGAGTTCTTTGTGGTTCTCTCTGAGCTCCTTGAGTATCTTTATAATCACTACTTTGAACTCAGTGTCTAATAGTTTCTTTGACTGTATTTCATTTAGCACTCTTTATGGGGATTCCTCCTTTCCTTTTGATTAGGGTTTGTTTTTTTTATCTCCCCATTTTACATGACTTTTCTTATTGTGTCTGCTTGTTAGATTTATCTGCTTTGACACCCTGTCTTTGTGTTGTGACTATGTGTGGTAGGAGACCTGTGGAATTCAGAGATGCAGCTTCCTTAATCTTCTGAACTTTATGTTCTTGGGATGATTTTATACTATTTATGTGGGCTTTCTGGTTGTAATTGGGTTTGGTTTTTGTTGGGTTGTTTTTTGGTGGGTCCTTTCCTCTGGTTGGCTGACAGAGTCACTCCACTCACCACATCTTGTATACTGTTTTACAGGTTGGCCAGAACAAAACCAAACAGCCCAGGAAACTAACCTATACTTTCAAAAATAATTCCCACCATCAATCACATTGTCAACAGCAAAAGAACCAATATTAATAATGGTGTAAAGAGATTAAGACTGTTATAAAATAGGAAAAACAATTATAAGATGACTAACTGAAAGAAAAATGATTGTAAGATAGTAGAAGGAACAATAATAAGAATAGGGAATAGAGACAAAGCAAAAAGAAAAATAAAGTCAAATTTACATCATAAATAAAAAAGGAGGGAATAAGGCACAATGGAGTAAGAGAAGTGTATATTATTTAGTTTAAACAGAAATTTTATATCTATATAAAATTATATATATATATATATATATACACACATATATATATATATAGAGAGAGAGAGAAGAATAGGAATGAAATTGGAGAACAAGACCCACCACTGTACTATCAACAACAAATGAGCAAAAATTAATACAGGTAGGATGGCAATAAGATGGAAAATAGAGAGAAAAGTTTAAAAGATTTTTAGAGGAAAGATAACTGATTTTGAGAGGATGGAGGGAGAAGGAATACTAAGAGTGAGGAATGAAAACCTGGCTAAGACAGAGGAAAACTATAATTTAATTAAAAAAAGAAAGGGAAGGAGCAAAGCAAAATAGAGTGGGAGAAGGTAATTATAAAATTTGAAATACAAAAAAAGTAAAAATCTTGAAATAAAATTGAAAAATGCAACAACAACCATACTCACAGCCAATGAGCAAAGACTGATAAAGGCATAGAGAGAATAAGGGTATTTTAAGAATGGGAAATAGAATGTGAGATGACCAATGACAAGAAAAATGGTTTTGAGAGGCTAAAGTAGGCAGAAATAGTAAGAGTGAAGAATGGAAACAAATTGTAGCAAGAGAGAAAATAAAATTTAAAATGAAAATAAGCACAGGAAATAATAAGGTAAAATACAGTAAGAAAAAGGCAGAGCAAAATATGAAATTTGAAGTAAACTAGAAATATAAAAACTAGTGATATAATAGGCACAAAATTGAAGGACAAGAAATGAATGTTAAAAAGCTATGCAGTAAAGAAAATAATGCAAATCATGAAGAAGACCATGGTGGAATTTGTTTCAGTAGAGTCTAGTGTTTACTACTGTCTTATCTGTCTGAATCCAACCCTGGTGATGCCAGATGGTGTTCCAGTCTTGACCTAGGCATCTGGTTTGAGACTACCAGGGATCCACAGTCTTTGTCTGTCTCTTCATTTGTTAATCTAGTCAAACTGTAACCAACAGTCAGGTTTAAGCACCACAAGGTGGGGGAGAGTAATTCCTATGGGTGAGGCTATTGCTTTCCCTTAGGCTGATGCCACCTGGAGGGGAGTGATCTGCCTGAGAAAGATGGCTTCTGCTGTATGGGGAATCACTCAGCACAGGGATCCTGGTAGCTAGTCCCTTAGTTCTCTACCCAAAACAACCATCCCCAGACTCTTCTCAAGCATCTCTAGTCCACTCTGCTCCTCCTTTGCTGGAGTCCAGGGTTAGTGGTTATAAACAAAATTTTGTGCACTGGTGCTTTTTTAAGAGGCTCTCTGTGTCTCCAGCTGTCTTCCCTGGCAGACAAGACCCCCTGCTGCTTTTCACAGCTGGGTGTTATCTGGGTTCCTTTCCAGCTCTGGTGCTGTAGGCTGGGGAGCCCAGCTTGGGGTTTATACCTCTTACTTCTCAGGGTGAACCCCCAATATGCTAAAATTATCCTCTGGCACTTCAGCTGCCACTCATGGAAGCCTAGCCAGTCCTCTCACCTCCCCTGTACTCTGTACTGGTCACCCTGTGGTGAAGTGGTTTCTTCTGTCCGTCTGTCTGTGATTATAAGCCTTCTCTCTAGCTATAGTTCAGTTGGTTATTCTGGATGATTTCTATATATTTTAGTTGTAATTCTAGATTGGTCCTGGGAGTAGTTTAGTGTAGCCTCCACTTATTCCTTCTCCACCTTGGATCTTGCTCATTTACTTTAACACAAACTAATAGTTCCTTATGGGAGTAGAATATAAAAATCAATATACTAATTCTCCTTAACCTTCAACCTTCACTTTAAGGACAAAGGAACAAGAAAAAACAAGGCCAACTAAGAAAATGAGTTAAATGGAAAGTTATTTGTAAAAGGTAGATATCTTGAATCTAAACCATTTTTTAAAATTGGCTATCCAGACTTAACAATAAGAAATAAAATTTTTCTCTCTGTGAAACTTTAGTTGGCTAAATAATAGCTAGATTTTTGATAAAAAACCAAAAGCTAATAGCTAAAAGTTTCCTAAGGGAAACTTTAGTTGGCTAAATAATTGGCTAAATTTTTTAAAATTCCCAACATTTAGTTGGCTATTATTTGATATGTGTTTTAAGAAACCTCACTAAAACATGAAGTATTTAATTATTATTCTTTTTTATAGAAAATAATTAATGAAATTACCTCCATAATAGGTAAGGAACAATCGTACACACAGCTTTACATATATAACACTTTTACAAAGGAATAATGCAATTATTCATACTCAGTAGAGTGAAAATCTGTATTCAGATTGACATACCATTAAATTTGCAATCCACATAGGCTGAAGTCATTTGCTTTTTTCTGCAAAGAAATTCATCAGATGTCAGCAGAAAGGAACAAGATATGTTCTTTTTGTAGTGACAGTCTTAGACTTCAAAAAGTCTTGAAAGAATTAATTTGCTCAAGTTTAAAAAATCCTATTTACTTTATAAATTTTATACTCATAAAATTGGCTAATTTTTACCATTGTTTAAAATTCAATAACAGATACACATAGCGTATTATAAACAAAATACATCTTAACCATGCAATGAGTATTTGGTTCAATTATTCTCAAATACCAAAGAAGAATTTCTGGGAAGGTAAAAATATACATGACATTATTCACAATGTGAACTTTGGCATGCTGTTTAACTTCTCTGGACCCAGATATCACATCTTCCTTCAGTCAGGGAACTGAAAGGGATAATTGATATCTTCAAATGAAATTATTTAAGTAAAGACATTCTGTAAATTTGCAGTTACCAATGCAGAAGATAAGCTTCATAGATGGTAACTATCATGGACAATTGTATTTATTCACTTCATTTAGCTAAATAAAGCCACTAAAGTGCAATCAGTAGCATCTTATTTTACATTTGTTAGAGGGAACAAAATTGAAACAAACATTCAGAATATTCACAATTTTGTTCCTTCCTTTTTCAATTCCTCTTGGTCAGTAGGGCATTTCAAGACAGAGATGATGGAAGAGAAACAATTGTATCTGTCACATAGAATGAAGCAGAAGTTAGGTTTAAAATGGGATCAGCCTGGTAGTCTCAGATGGGTCCTCTTCCAACTCCCAGTAATACACACGTAAAAGGCAGAAATTTTTGAAAATTCCCAGTGCAGAAAACTGTGACTGACAGTCAGCCAACTGCCAGATGTAGGAAAGATTTCCTTTAGGTGAAAGTCTGAGAGAACTGCATTGAAATATATCCCATAGCCTTCCTGTGGTAAGCTACACTTGTCCGATTTCCTGGAAGTAGCAAAGGCAAGATTTATTTTCTTCACCGTTGTGAAGAAAACATTTTCATTAAAAACAAAACAAAAGAAGCCAACAAACTAAAGACAAAAGTCTGCAGAATACTGGGAAACTATTTCTTTTTGACATCAGTGATGTTTTTAGATATTCAAAACAACTTAACTTGCACAACAGTAAAAAAAGATTTTGTAATTACAAAAAAAGATTTTGTAATTACAAAAAAAGTCTGTCAGTGCAAACTTTTCTGCAAAAGGAATAGGGCAACTCCCAGAATGCTTAACAGAGTTGGGACACTGGTGATTAAAAACAAACTATTTCAATCAAGAAGACAAGCTCCTATCAGTTCCCAGAAAAATTATCTGGGAAACCTGATTCCCCAAAAGGATGATTTGCAGAAAATCAATAAATACCTATTCCTTTTCTTCATTTGCCCAGATTCTGACTTGGGTCATGCCAATGAAGGTCCTGAGAATCTGTATTTCAACATACCTTCTAGGTGATTACAGGAACAACCCTGTATGGAAGTTAATGATTTAAGACTCAACTGGTATGTTCAGTATATTTTTTTGGTTATTACAAATGCTGAAATTACAATATCACTTTGTATCACAGTTTGCATAACAGAAATAAGCTTTTTCTTGGTGATAAAAATTAAGTACAGTGTAGCAATTCTCTTAAATGTTCTGATCAACTCCTCATTAAAATACATATTTAGTAGGGCAAATGGGAATTTAACAATACTGTTTTAAGCAAGATGGAATGTATCATTTTTCTGGATTGTTGAAAGTTCACTGCCATACTATCATTTAATATCTTAACTTTGTGATGTCTGTTTTAGTAATGTAACTTACATCCCCTACTTAATTTTATCCCAACTTTTACCTGCAGTTGTGTTCTTCCTACAGAACAGTGTACTCTACTGACATGCATTGTTACCTCTCCATATTCTATTAAAAATATTTTGATAAAATAGGCCCTTTCTTAGCATATTCCAATTATGTGTCACTCTTCAGCAAATATCAGTGGACATATATGAGATTTTTCTTAATTTTTTTATGATAAAATTTTCTGTTGACTTTGTTTATTGTACTTTCCATTTGATTATACTCATCTGTTGTCTTCCTTCGATCCTTTTGATATGCTTATTTTGAAAGGAGAATTTCAAAGATATGTGTTCCTTCGAATAAGAATGAAAGTGAGTGAATTCTGGAATTCAATATTTACTTAACAAAAAATAGTTGTAATTATCATAAGACAACCTGTCATTGGAAGACTGCATTTTGGCCTTTGTCAGTGGAAGCGATCTTTGCCATGAGCCCAAATTAACCTATGGTAGGACTGTAAAAGTGATATGATTTTCCATGTTACATCAGAGCTTGCATTGTATTATTGTAGGCATATGAAAAAATGACATAATAACCAACTTCACAAGCCCATCTTAATTAATGAAAATAATTTTCCCTAATATCAGGAAGCTACTATTAAGGACACAGAGAGACCACATACTTTGGCTGAGGGGCACTCAGTAACGTGCTGACTGTGAAATGTGACTTCAACATCCAGAATGGACATGTCTGCTTCACTCTTAAATTTTATATTGTATTAATTGATAAGCACTGCATTTTCTAAAAATCAAGCACAATTTTTAACACATATCAGGATTTAAATTTCTACAGTAAAGCAGCATCAAAATAGATCTTTCCTTTTAATTCAACCAAATGTTTGAAAAACTATTACTGAATTGAAATGTTTCCTGTTTATATATGGATATGGCTACAAAGACATATAATTGATTAATTTTAATAAACATACCAATTCTTGGGCATTCATAATGTGACTATTTTTCCTTCTGAAGTATTAATTTAAGGAGGCTACTTATTTATCCTAGGAGAAATTTTACTACTCAAAATACTTAGGTAAAATCTCCTATAGTACATGTATTAAAATATCCATAATAATGGAAAAATATCTTCCCTTGAGAGTCAGTTTAATTTTGAAAATATCTCAGAATCATCTGGAGGCAAGTTTTAGCAATAAATTTGATGATCAGGCTGAATATTATTATTTGGGTCAAAACTAAATCTCAAGTAATGAAAACTAATTTGCTTGCACAACTCATAACCTGCTTTTATGGTAACTTCCCCTGCAAAAAAAAACCATAAAATGATTTTGGAAATGCCAGCATTTTTTAAGTAAATTAATTCAGACAAACCCCTATTGGATATAGAAGTTTCAGTATAATACTTAAAATCAATTTTACTACTGTGCAATGCCTGACATGTAGCAGGAAAAATTGCTAGTGGAAATAATTAAAGACACATGCATCAATCAAAGAAAATCTATTGAATAAAAATATTAAAAATAAAACCTCAGTGCTTTTAAAGCTACTCTCAAAATAATTCATGTTTCCTATAATTCATTTATACAACTGACATATATCATACCTATACTTTTACTTTGATTCATAGTACTTATATTCTAATAGTAATATATTTCTTTTACATAAAACAGAATTTTTAATAAGGAAAAGAGAGATAGGTTAGCAAAGTGTTATTATGTATATTTACCTGCCTAATTACAGATATATAGTTGCCTTTAACTTGGTAGATGTTCTAACTACATAAAGAAAACCATTTTAGAGTTATTTAATTAGAGGTTTAATATTTAAATATTGTCAGTAATTCATGACCCCACCCATCTGTTCATTTTAACCTCTGTCAGTCTAAAACATGGATATTTTCAATCGCTTGCCTTTCTCTGTTTATCAAATGTTTTCCTCTCCACCTAACAACTCCTATTTTTCTTTCAAGTCTTAAACCTAATATTACTCACCCTGTGGCACTATAACAAAATCTCTCAAATAGATTTAACATCTCCTACAGAACTATGTAACTTTATGTGCACACCTCTATCATCACACTTATTGTTACAGACTAATTGTTGGCATGTGTGTCCAGTCTCTCCACACCCAGGTACTTTCAAAAAGCATTCTTGTCTTCCAATTTTGCATCCCAACCATCAAAATAGGGTCTGGCACACAGTAATATAAATACCCGTAGGATAAAAAAATGAGAGACTTTCTCTAACAACTCAGTAATGTTCACAAACCAGTAATAACTGGTGAGCCTCTCATTTTGTCCTTTCACAGAGCATCATTAAAAAACTTTTGAAAAATGCCATTTGAATAATCTATCCACAGTGAAATCTTCCAAAATATATGTATATTTTGAACCATAATTTGAAGTAATATTATTATTTTAAAACAATTCTTTAAAAATTAGCTCATACAGTATTATATTGCAGGGCAACTTCTTCCTTACTGAGGACACTCCAGTGATCCACTTGTCAAACACTGACTGAGAACACAAATATGTAAACACTCATGCAAGCTTAAGGAGGTCTGTGTTTTTTCATCTCCTATATCGTAAAGTAATTCATTTACATTGTCTATTTATATTCTAGTACACTTTAAATTTAAACACATAAGGAAAAGAGTGAATCCAATCATGTATAATTTCAGGGACTTCTCCAATGCAATTTGAGCAGGAAGATAAAAATTGTCTTCCTGATTTTTTGTTGTGTAAAAACAATGGTTTTTGTTTTTCATGCAATCTCCAGGTTAGTGATTTTTTAATTTCCATGGCTTAGTTTTGTTTTTAGAAGTTAGGGGCCACCATAGTTTATTAAAGGAGGCACAATCCTCTCTGTTTCGCATGAACAGATCTCTTCGGTTCCTAGTTAATGGTTTTGTTGGAAGAACTTTTTGTCCATCATTTACTGTTGCTGATAGTAATATTTTCAAAACCAATTTCTTTCAAATGTGTACCTTTTTGGAGCTACATTTCATATGCAAAATTTTTGAAGAGGTAAACATTACTCCCTTTCCATATTGATTATTTATATCAATTATATTTAATGAACATTCACTATGTAAATATATACTATATATAATGCATATATACATATATAGCTTTGTTAAGAAAGTAAATATATTATCACCTAAATTCATAAAATAGATATTTGAAAGACATTATTCTTCACTTGAAAAGTTGTTTTGAGATATTTTCTTTGAATAGTAATGTCTGATGTGATTTAATTTTTCCATATTTGATTTCTATACAAATACCTAGTATCAAATTATCCAGAAATGGATACTAATATCACCCCATGCAATAGCTCAGTCTTCTTGTATCCATAATAGTCATCCAAGGAAAAGCAAAGCCAGAAACAGAGGTTGAATTTGGCACACAAGAGAAGTGAAATATGGGAAAGAAGAGACCATAGAAGAGAACAGTAGTAAAGCAGAAAAGGTAAGCAGAAAGTTCAAGAGGTGAGGAGAGTAGTAAACAGCAAATATTCTACCAAATGAGAAGAATTAGGACCATCAAAAAATGGTGAGCAATGAAATTTTTCTGTATCCCGACTATATCAGTAACTTAAACCTTTGGGATATGGGCCACTGATATTGTGCATGTGGTAGGGAAGAAACAAGGAAGACCAGTCAAGGAAGGAGATCAATTTCAATACCCTGTGAAGCTTTCCATGTGAGCTTGGGGGACTAAAAATTAGTGAACACCTGTTATGTGCCAGACACTGTGTAAAATGCTTTTTGCAAAATTTCCCCAAGTCCCTTCTAGTGTTAGAAGAGTGTGAAATTTGTTCCAAGGCAGGATTGGTTCTAACTTTAGACAGTGCAATTGAAATAGTTTTATATAGTGCAAAAACTCTAGCACTTTTTAAAATTCCATGTTAATTTATATTTTTATTCCACAATATATGTATGACTGCTTTAAGATAAAATTATGTTTCAAATTTCTCAGTATTGAGTAGCAGCAACAATTAATAATGTGAAATACTCTTTACATCTTCAAGTTCAGAAAATTTGAGTTTTGTGGCATGATATGTACATATAATTTTGAATCCTGTTAGCCATGCTAAAAGGTCTGTGATATTATATTTTTTACAGACAAGAAAAAACTATAATTAATATTCCCAACTGGTATAGCTCAGTGGATTGAGCACTAGCCTGTAAACCAAAGTGTCACCAGTTTGAGTCTCAGTCAGGGCACATGCCTGGGTTGCAGGCCAGGTCGCCAGTAGGGAGTGCACGAGAGGTAACCACACGTTGTTTTTCTCCCTCTCTTTCTCCCTCCCTTCCCCTCTAAGAAATAAAATAAACAAAATCTTTAAAGAAAAGAAAAAAAACTATAATAAATAAGTGAAAAATAAATTTTGACTAACTTTGAATCCCATGTAATTTCACCAACATCATACTCACTTTCCAACAAGAAATTGTACCTGTTTATGTTTCAGTCTATGTTCTTATAACAAACAGTAAATGAAAATTGTGATGGTTATAAACTCTAGTATGTTGAACTTGAAAGTAGGGTCTGGAGGGAAATGGAAGGCAGCTAGCATTCCAATAACATCTACATAGATTATAGAGTTTTATCTTTCAAGCAACCTAACAGATAACTACCATGGTCCCCTTTTGAACACCTCATATTTAAAACACATTTTAAGTCATTTAACAAATGAAACAACTTAATCTCCAAAATGGTTATTTTGAAGCTAAAACAACTTCCCATAATAATAGTTTTCTCATTCCATTCTAAAAATATTTCATATTTTTTTATTGAAATTGTTTTCAATAGTAAATGAATAATAAATGTTTAAATACTTTGTTTCTAGATAAAGAGAGATATTAAGTTTACAGACTCAGAAGACAGCACACTGTCTGTATTCAAACATAGCTCTGCTAATACTATGAAACTTAAGAAAAATTCATCTATTAATTTAATCATCAATTTAATAATTATTTATTGATTATAGCCCTATGTCAGGCATTGTTATAGGTACTTGATATTTCTTAACAAACAAAAAATCTCTGCCCTTGTGGAGCTAATCTTATAACTGATAGGAAGCAAACAATAAACACTAAACATAACAAACAAGTGAATTATATAAAATCGTAGAGAATGTTAAGTACCGAAAGAAAGAAAAAGAAAAAGAAGTGATTTAAGGAAGATGAGGCGTGGGGAGCAGCAGAGAAAGCAAGTGGTAATATTAAATAGTTATGACAGGTTATAGCAAATGATAGTAAGCCTTATGGTGATGATGAGATTTGAGGGAAAAAACTGAAATGAGTGAATGATAACCAAGAGGATGTATACAGAAGAGCATTCTAGCCTCCGGGAACAGGATGGCAAAGACATAAGGTATAAGAGTGTGTAGAATGTTTGATAATTGAGAAGGAGTTCCTTGAGGCTAGAATAGAGTTATCTAGAGAAAAAAAAGTAAAAGAACTCCAAGTGGCAGGGGCAAGATAGAAATAAATAATATGGATTCTTATAGACCATCATAGGGATTTTGGCTTTTACTAGCATGAGAAGCCACTGCAGGGTTTTAAGCAGAGGAGAGACACGAAAAAAGCCTGGTGTGAGAGGCTGATGGGGTAAAAATCAGAAGATAACCACAGCAAACCTGATGATAAATAATGGCAGCTCATACAGGAGCAGAAGCAGTGGAGACATTGAAAGTGCTCAGATTCTGGATAAATGAGCAATGCCTTCCTAACACGAGTAACCCACTCCTGTAAGTCAGACTTTCTACCTCAGAATGCTGTCATTATTTTAGATTATTAAAACTATAATGTATTACCAAAACACAGTAACTAACTAACACATGATGAAGGCCCTATACACAAGTAATAAATTATTATGTCAGGGTGCAAAATGCTTTATGACCACAGAATAATTAGTATAGAAATTGACAAAGACTGGTTTTGTCAGTAAATTCACTGGTTCACACAAGTAAAATCTAAAGGGTCATTTCCTCTGTTGGAAATGTTTTGTAAAATGTCTCCACATGACTCTGACATTTTATAAATTGCATTTGGAATACATTCAACACTTTCCCTACATTATCATTTTGTTAAAATGTTAATTTAAAATGTAGTGTTAAAATATTGAACTGAGTTTGGGGGATGTGGATATAATTTTCCCATGTAAATTCCATCTGTAAAGTATCTTTGAAAGACATGTACATTCCCAAAAGTCTGACTTAAAAATCAGGAGATGGTTGTTTTACTAAAAATGTTAACAAAAAATGTTCTGCCAGGTATGCCTGTATTTTGAAAACCTAGTCAATAGGATCTGATCTCCTGGTGGATTTTGGGTGGGATGTGAGAGAATGACAAGAGTTAAGAATGATGCTATTTGACTTAAACAAACACAAACAGTGTAATTGCCATAACATGAGATGGGGAAAGTTATGGGATAAAGCAGATTTGGGGGAGATTTGGGAGTACACATCAAGACTTAATCCATTTGGAAAACATTTCGTTAGTAATAACTACTATACCTAATAGATATGCCAAGTACATGAATAGTCTAGTCTGAAAGATTTTTTAAAAATGGGTTAGAGATTGAGACTGTTATATAAATGCCATTTCAGGTCTTTAAATATGAGAGCACCAAAGGAATAAAAGAAGAGAGAGAAGAGAAGTCCTGAGCACAATAACATTAAGATGCCTGGAGAACAGAAGGAACCATCAAAGAAGACTGTGGCAGGCAGAATAATGTCTCCCCCCTCCAAATATATGCATCCTAACCCCAAGAACCAATTAATATGTTATGTTACAATACAAAGGGAAATCAAAGTTGCTAACCAGCTAACCTTAAAACAGAGTATTGCTGTGGAATTCTTAAAAGTGGAAGTGCAAGGCAGAATAAGTCACTAAGTGACGCACTGGGGAGAAGATTTAAAGAGCTGTTGCTGGCTTTGAAGATGGAAGGGGGCACAAGCCAAGGGATGTGGGCCACATCTAAAAACAGGATACTAACAGTGCTCACTTCTACTCTGATTCTCTCAGCCTGAGCTGCACACTAGAATCACCTTGGAAACTAAACGCATCTCATACCATTCTTCATCCTGAGATTCTTGTTTTCCTTCTTTAATAAGAACTCCTCATGATTCTAATGTATATCTAAGGTTGAGACTTCTGCTCTATAGGATTATCATGAGATTTACCTGAGTTAATCCCTGTGAAGTGCTTAGAACACACTTACCAAGAACTCAATTAATACTGATCTATTTTAATAATCATTACCTTACATTTGATTAAATTAAACTAAAAGAGATAAAGTAACACACCCAAATCACAGCTTCTAGATGGCAATGGAAGGTCTAACTTCAAACATGGTTCATCTTAGTGACAGAATCTGACTACAGAAACCAAAGAAAGATAGCAAATTAAAGATCTGATTTCAAACAAAAATTTTTATCAATAGCAACCTATTCTGGGATTGCTATTTATCAATAGCAACCTACTCTAGCTATCATAAATAGCTAAAATGTTAGGTACTAATTTTATTCCAAATTTTTTTGTTTCTTTTTTATGTTTAATGTTTCACAAGTAACATGTTCAAATATGTTGAAGATGGTTGCTCTACAGTCCATCTTATCCCATCTCCCTGAAAGTTTTGTATCACCAGATAGTATATTTCAAAAAATATATAATTTCCAGCAGAAGGGAATTATGGTAGCAATAAAGCCACTAATATTAACACTGCCATTTACTACCCGGGTCACTTAGGTCTTGAATAATGAACATAAAAATCAGAACAACAGCTAAGATTGACTGAGTTCTATGAGCACATTTTATATGTATTGAATAATTTAATGTTCTTAATAGTCTCACAAGTTAGATAATTCATTGCTCCATTTTTTTGTCAGTTGAGAAACTTCTGAACCAATTACCTTATCTGTAAAATAAAGAGAACAATATGATACCACAGAAAATGGCAAATAGAAAGATAATATGGGTTTTCTAATGAAACATACAAAGAGAAACAGTCTGCATTTCAGAGGAACAAAAGTTGCAAAAAGGATGCTTAAAATGATAGTTGCTCACAACAAAGCAGGAAAGCTAGTTCAACATGATCGTGTGGAAAAGAAAGAACTACGGGTAAAAGGAAATACTTTCCAAGAAACAAATGTATTTTGCTACTCTCTATTGATTGTCTTGGGTCTGAATATTCAGAGATGATTGTGCCTAGAGAGTGGCCAAGGTGGCACCTACCAGGAGGTATAGCCTGTGGTTTCCAGAGAGGCAGGAATTAAGGGCAAAGGAGTCTGAGCTACTGGGAAATGGGTGAAAGGTAACATCAATGGAGAAGAGGAAATATGGCAGTTGATTCAGATATGAACCTGAATGGAACTGCACTGTTTTTGCCTAAACTTGAATTTTGAAAAACATCAAACTCCTATTTCTAATAATGAGTCCGGTATGGGTTGAGAGAGTACTGAACTGCATTGAATTCCTGTAAGACTTGTGGATGTTATGGCCTGAACACAGAAGCAAGTATCACCCGAGGACTCATAGGCTGACATGCAAACAGAGCAAAGAACAATGATACATGCAGACAGGAAAAGACTTTTACAGTCTAAGTTCTCTGAGAATTTTATGTCTTATTATTCAGCCTATATACTTACTGTTTGATATATGAATTACTTATTATTTTGATATGTTCAGCTCTCAAATACAACTTTTTTCATGAGTACTTGTAATTTATTTCAAATAAGCAATACTAAAACAGGAATGTGCCACCTGAGATTATGTCATAAACTAATTACACAGGAAATAATCATGTGAAATAGTGCTGAGAAGGGTGTTAAATAATATCTATATTAAAGAGTTTTTATTAGAATTAGAGATAATGAAGTTAAAGTATCCAACAGTTGTTTATGTTTATAGCACCTAATGGATAGTTATTAGTATTGTTAGAGAATAAATATTTCAAGTACAATAGAATTTATAATTGAAAAAGTTTATCTTGTAACTATAATAAAACCCTAGAATACAATTCCCTGGATTAAACAAATAAGCATTAAGCAACAAAACAATTCTCCCTCAGGAAAAATTATATCTAGAAATAAATTGAATGAATAATTCTATGCCAAATTTTTAAGAAAATATCTGTCATTATACTAGGCATCTCCTACCTGCTAATCACATTTTTCTAATGAGTCTTTCAACCACAGTCTCATATTTTTCTTATTGCCTTTTCCTTGCATGTCTTGCCTATAAATACTGACCAGATGCATGTCTGTTCGGGTCCCATCAGAGTAAACCTAATATTCAAAAATACCAAAATCCTTACATGTTATAAATTTATCCTCATTTGCCAAGTGTGAAATTATTGAAATACTCATTCTCTAGTATGCATGCAAATATTCCTTCAAAATTTGAATAAAAGCACCTGATAATTTAAAATTTTCATGTATTTTTTATTTTAAACACCAAATTCACAGTGTCATTGCAATTTACATATGAACTGTGAATAACTTATAAAGATTCACTGCCTACATGTTTATAAAATCATATCCCCTCTTCCCCTTTCTTATATGTCTGGTGTTTCCAATCACAGCATAAGTGTGATTGCTTAAACAAAATTCCGCATCTGTGACCATTTACAAAAAACATATATTGGTATGTACTAAAAATCAGAATATTAATGAGTTGTGCATATTTTTCATAACTAGTACAAACTGAGAAGTTTTTAAAAAACATTATTTTCATGTACTATTCTTCAAAGAAATGCACAATTTGGCCTTTCCTTAACCTTTGTAGGTACCATTTTCAGGATGTGATGCTTTTGTCAAAGATAAGATAGGAAATAAAAGCTATGTCTACCAGTCTATAATCACACTGTCTCCTCTCATCACTATTCTGAAGGCTTTTTTTTCTCCTTGAAGTATCACTGTCATTTTTCACATTTTAACACCCAGCCATCAACTTTTCCATGAATGCAATCACACCAGGAGCTTCTTCATCTGCATGTGTCAAAGGAAAATGTAAGAGATGTATATTTCATGACATAATAACATTCTACAAAATTCACAATGGAATTCTGCAACATTTGGAGATATTTCTTTACTCAGACTGATTCCATAGCTGGGTCATTCATATGTACAAGTATGCAGCTTTGCATTTTATTTTCACCTTAACTTTTTTTTTGTCAAATTATCTCTTTTTCTATTATGTCTATCCAGAAGCTACCTTAGAAGACATCTTTATTTCTTCTTTTATGCCATAGAAAAATAAGTGAATTTTTGTGGGAAAGAGAAAGAGATAAAATGAAGAGGTAAAGATTAAAAAGGATTGCCCTAAGAGGGAGGATACCAGGAGAAAGACAAGGAGGGGATATTTATTGATATATGAATTACTTTCAAATATCCAGATACTTTCACTGTTTTTAGAACTTACATTTATTCTGTAAGTAACCACGCATTTAATAGGTTGGTACTGTGATTATTCCCATTTTACAGATAAAGAAGCTGAAACACTGTGCTAAATAGTGGTGTACTTGCTAATATATTCCAGATACCTTGGTTCCAGAGCTCAGATTCCCAGCCATTCAACTCATTGAGACCTGTGGTTTATCAAGAGCACATGTCACTCTAAACTCCAGGATATAGGCAGCACTGAAAGGGAAATTATTGCTGCATGGGGTAGTAGGAGAAGAAAGATACAGAAAATCAATTTACTAGTGTTTGCTTCTCATTTATCTTTTTAAGTGAGAATTTTACCAAGTCCCTTTCATCAGATATGAGAAGGAAGAGAGGAGAGTAAAGTGTATAAAAATTGAAACAGACTACTGAATACTGAATTGTGTGTTTAGTTAAATAACTTTTTCTTTACCTGAAAGTTCACACGTGGTTCATAGAAAATTTGGAAAATGTGTGGATATGCAAAGTAAAAATGATAATGTAATAGCATCTTCCTTTTTCAAAACAGAATTAAGATGTCTGGTATCCCAATTATTTTCTGAAGATACAAGAATTTGAATGAGAATGAGTCTGAAGGTAGGAATCCAGGAGTTTTCATACTTTAAAAATAAAAATAATTAAATTTATTCAGGTAACATTGTTTAATAAGATTATATAGGTTCCAAGTGTATATGATATATCATCTGTGCATTACATTGTATGCCCACCAAACCAAGCCACATACTTTGAGAATATGATGAAAGCTAGAATGAATTGTTTTGCAATATTGTAAATATAACTTCATTTACAATCCCACTCATATGCACATGCAGCCAAGAATCTCTGATCCAAATAACTCAAGTCTTTTCCCTCAGAGGCTGCATTTGCAGTCTGGGACACTACCAACATTTGGTGCTATTATTTTGACAATGAAACACTAGGAGATTTTCTTACGGACAGGGTTTTTTCAAAGTTTAAATACGTTCTTTTAGAAGAACATAGTTGTTGTTAAATACGGAGTTTTATATGATCATCTCTGTTAGAAAGTTACAAGAAATGAAGTATGATGCTAAGGAGGTAATGGTTCCAATTTAAAACTTACCTTTGATTACTTAAACAATGTGTTTAAAATGTGGCATTTTATTTTATTGTAATATATTCTAATAGTAGAAAAGCAGAACACTGTGGAAAAGTGAAAAGAAGGAAAAAACTTATGAATATTTCATGTTAGTGATAAAATCTTTGTAGATTATTTTAATTTTACTTTTTATATGTAAATGAGATTATATTGTATATAAAGAAATTAATGACATTGTGGGTACTCACATGGTAGTCACTGTTCTGAACATTTTATGTGTTAACTCATTTTATTCTGCCAATATATCAAGGGTCAGTACTGTTATTAGTCTAATTGCACAGAATAAGAAGTAATGAGACTTTAAATTTCATATGGTACACAGCTACCAAGTACCAGAACTAGGATTTAAAGGCTGTTAACTTCAAGAATCTGTTCTTAAACTATTCAGCCACGGTGTTTTTCTTTAAATTAAATTTATTGGAGTAACATTAATTAATAAGATTATATATGTTTCAAGTGTACATTTCTATGATACATCATCTGTATACTGCATTGCGTGCCCATCACCCGAAGTCAAATCATGTTGCATCACCATATATTTGGCTCCCTTTAGTCATTATTACTTCCCCTTCCCCCTTCCTGCTGGTAACCACCACACTGTTGTCTGTGTTTGTGAATTTTTGTTTGTTTGTTTTTGTTGTTTGTGCATTTGTTACTTTATATCCCACATATGAATGAAATTATATGCTTCTTAATATTTCCTGACTCATGTTGCTTAGCATGATATTCTCAGGGTCCACCCATGTTGTAGCAAATGGCAGTATTGACCTTTCTTATGACTGAGTGGTATTCCGCTGAGTATAGGCACCACCTCTTCTTTATCCAATCATCTATCAAAAGACATTTTGGTTGTTTTTATGTCTTGGGCACTATGAATAATGCTGCAATGAGCCTAGGCATGCACATATCTTTGTAAGTAGATGTTTTCAAAATTTTCAGGTAGATAGCCAGAATATGGTGTTCTGGGCCAAATGTTAACTTTATTCTTAAGTTTTTGAGGAATAGCCCATATGTTTTCCATAATAGCTGTATAAGTTTACATGCCCACCAGCAGTAAATGAGTGTGTCTTTTTCTCCACAATCTCTCCAACACTTTTTACTATTTGTCTTATTGATAATAGCCATTCTAACAGGTGTGAGGTTATGTGGTATCTCATTACAGTTTTCATTTCCCTAATATCTATTGAAGTTCAACATCTTTTCATATATCTTTTGGCCATTTGTATGTCTTCTTGAAAGACTTGTCTGTTCAGGTTTTCTGCCCATTTTTTAAATTGGATTGTTTGTTTGCTTATGTTGAGTTTTATGAGTTTTTAATATATTTGGGGTATTAACCTCATTGGAGTTGCTGTTTGTAAATATCTTCCATTTGGTTCACTGCCTTATTGTTTTGTTGGTGGTTACTTTTGCTGTGCAGAAGCTGTCTAGTTTGATATAGTCCCATTCATTTATTTTATCCCTTTACTTCCTTTGCCTTTGGGGTAAAATTCATAAAATCTTCTCTAAAATCATGGTCAATATGTTTGGTACCAATGTTTTCAATTTAATTTATAATTTCAGGTCTTATATTTAGGTCTTTGATCTATTTTAGTTAATTTTGTATATGGGGAAAAAGAAATCAGGTTTTAATCTTTTGCATGTGGTTTTTCAATTTTCCCAACACCATTTATAGTAGAGACCTCTTTTCTCCACTGTATGTTTTTGACTCTTTTGTCAAAAATTATACATATGCATGTGGTTTTATTTTAGTTTCTCAATTCTGTTCCATTGTTCTTTGTTTCTGTTTTTCTGTTAATACCATGCTGTTTTGACTATCATCACTTTGCAGTATAATTCAAAGACAGGTAGTATGTACCTATGGCTTTATATTTTTTTTCCTCAGGATTGATTTGGTTATTCAGGATCTTTTGTGGTCTATACAAATCAGGTGCTAAAAAGTATCATTGTAAATGTTTTGGCATTACATTAAATCTGTATATTGCCTTGAGTAATATGGACATTTTAGCTATATTGATTCTTTCAATCCATGAACACAAAAGATCTTTCCATTTCAGTGTGTCTTTTTTATCTCTTTTAATAATGCTTTGTATTTTTTTGTTCGTTTTAAAAATGTAATCATTCAAGTACAATTGTCTCCATTTTACTTCCACCACTCCCCCATCTCTATTTTTTAGTATATAGGTACTTCACATATCTTTGTTAAGTTTATTCCTAGGTATTTTGTTCTTTTTGTTGCATTGTAAAGGAACTGTTTCCTTTTTCCAGAAGTTTTCTAACAGAATGAGTTTTCCGTTAGTATATAGGAATGAAATGGATTTCGGAAATCTGTATATTTGAATTACATTTAAACACTTTAGATAGCTTCTTATATTTGAGTTCTCCTAAACATCAATGTTTTGACCTAAAGCCTAGATCAACATATACATCCTTAACAGCAGATGCTGCCCCTTTGATATAAAGAAGGGTTTAAAGCTAGGAATGTTATCAAAGGACATCATTCAAATAAACCTGTTGTACAAAGAGGGAAATGTATCCATATCATTATGCAGATTGGGAACCTATCTAATGTATCTTGATAAAACTAAATTAATTATTATCTTATTTCTGCTTTACTTACAATAGTTCATCAACTTCTTAACTTTTTTATCATTATAGTGTATATTTCCTTCCATTGCCAATACATTAATGATCTGTAGCTCCACTTATAGCCTAAAGAAGAGATGCTGGATATCCTGAAAACATATATATTTTTTCAAGATTTTATTTATTTATTTATAGAGAGGGAAGGAGGGAAAGAAAGAGAGAGAGAAACATCAATGTGCGGTTGCTGGGGGCCGTGGCCTGCAACACAGGCATGTGCCCCAACTGGGAATCGAACCTATGATGCTTTGGTTCGCAGCCCATGCTCAATCCACTGAGCCATGCCAGCCAGGGCTGAAAACATATATTTAAATGTATTGGCTTCAAGAGGGTCAATAATTCTCTGAGGAAAATAAAGTGAACATTTTTTCTGCAACTACATATATTTGCTTACAGAGAACCTGTGGCTTTTTTAGAACACTAAACCAATTACTTGAAGTGTGCAACTCAATTTTTCTCTTTAATTCATAATTCCAGAGCTGTGAAGATGACATGGATTAGTGGGAAGAGGGAAGGGTGAAAAAGCCAGACTGTATACTGGATAAAAACACAGTAGAGAGGGAAGCTAGCAAATCTGAATCTGGGCCATGGCCACTCACAACCTGCGCAGATTTGGACAGTTTGCCTTAACTTTTCTGAGGTCCCAGGTTTGTCATCAGTGTGTTGGCGACAATAGCAATATAGAGCTTATTGGAGTACTGTATGATATTAAGCAATTTTAATATACACATAATGTTTGTAGATTTATGAAATTTCACTTTGAATGTTATGTCTTTATCAGTTACTATATAAACCTTGGAAAATTAATATTTTTATTCTAAAACTCAGGCTATGTGTGTTAAAACAATAACTATTTTAGTCATTTGAGGCAATGTAACATACCACTCTAAACTTAGTGGCTTAAAAAAATTAAAGATCTATTTTGCATTTTGTCAGGGTCCAATGAGAGCAGCCCACCTCTGCCCCACAGGACATCACCTTCTGGAGCGGACTCCCTGGCTTGGGCTGAAAGCACCCGAAGGCTCCTTCCTGCTCATGACTGGTGGCTGATAACCATTGTCATCAGGAATCTCCACCCGGCTTCCCACCAGAACACCTACACGTAACGTCTCCCTGTGGTTCTCAGATTCCCTCACCATGGCTGGCATCCAAGAATAAGCACCCAGAAAAATCCAGGCAGATACTATATTGCTTTTGTTACCTAATCTGAGAAGTCACAGTATCATATCTGTCATAATCCCAAGCACACTGAAATTCAAGAGAAGGGATGTAAACTCCACTCCTCAGTGAGAAGAGTGTCAAAACCACGATGTAAGAAGAGCATTGAGGTGGGAGTTATTGTTGCAACAATTTTGAAAAATACAATATAACCACAGCTATTTAACATAGAGATATTGTCAGAACAAAATAAAACAGTGTATCTGAAAATGTGTTGAGATTTTTTTTCAGCAAAGTAAATCACATGTAGGTGAGTAAATAGAAAACACTATTACATAGTTATATGTTGTATACAAAATGATTGTTAAATTTTACTTATTCATATTCTTATTATTGAAAATTTTCATATTCTTGAAAATTTCACTAAAATTTTGAGTTTCTCCATAGCACTGATAGAAAACATTGTAAAATTTTAAAAGGCAGGAACAAGAGTCACAGAGTTTAGAACATTAGAAACATTTATAGCTTGGGGATTAGTCTATTTTTCTTTTAAAAAAAGCTATAGTGTATACTTTATTTTGGTTATTAATATCTTGAATGTTAGAAACCCTTTGACATCTGGGAACACAACATAAATAGCAGAAATTTTAACAGCCACAACAGAAGCCAGAAACAGAAAATATTTCCCCATGCAGAGTGAAAACAACTTTCAAAGTATATGCAGGAAAATTATACTTTAGGAATGAAGACAAAATTTAAATTAGCTAGAACTGAGCCCTCCCTAAAGGACTCTCTAAGAGATATGATTTCAGAAAGAAGAGAAGGGGTCAGTAATTAAAGGTCTGAGACATTGGAAACAATGACAGCTAAGATACTAAAAAACACATGAGAAGATATAAATTTTTAAAAGTGTACAAATCAATAATAAAATTATACCTAATTTGTGAGTTAGAAACAGCGGCAAAATTACAATGTTTGAATATAGTAGCATAAAATTATGGCTTTATGGAAGACTAGAACTTTTTATGTAGTTTAGAAAGGTAGAGGCAAACTTATTAGGCAAAGAGACAGACACTATTGTTCTGTAAATTCTGCGTAACTTTTATTTCAAAACCCGACAAAGACCGTACAATGAAGGGCTAAAATGCAAAACACAGCCAAAACCAAATGCTGGTGAGGTTGTGGAGCAATAGGAATCACATTCATTGTTGGGGCAACTGCAAAATGATTCAGCCTCTTCGGAAGAAAATTTGATAATTTTTTGTAAAACTAAACACACTCTTACCATATAATCTAGCAGTTGTGCTCCTAGTATTTTATTCAAATCAGATGAAAACTAATGTCCACAAAAAAGACCTACACATGGATGTTATAGCAGCTTTATTAATATTGCCAAAACTCGGAAGCCACCAAAATGACCTTCAACAGGTGAATGGATAAATAAACTGTAGTACACCCACAGAATGGAATATTACTCAGTGCTTAAAGGAAATGAGCTATGAAGCTACAAAAGACATGTAGGATCTTTAAACTCAAAGTATCAAGTAAAAGAAGCCAATCTAAAAGGCTACATAATGTATGATTCCAACTATATGACGTTGTGGAAAAGACCAAACTATGGGGACAGTAAAAAGGTCAGTGGTTGTCCAAAGTGTGAGGGGACGGAGGAGCAAATAAGTAACAACTCGTGGGATTAGCTTGGGGGTGACACTGTTCTGCATGATACGGACACAGACTGAGCCTCTCTCAAATGGATGGGAATGTTGTTCAATTATTATTACTATTTTTTGAGTCTCTCCTAGGTAAGTGTAAAGTTTTTTAAGAGCTCTTCTCTGTGCTTGTGCCTGTTGACCTTCCCAGGAAAGCAGAGTTCCTGAAAAGCAATGAGCTCTGCTCTACACCTGCAGTGGAACCTGGAAGGCAAAGAAATTTACTCTGCATTTGCCTGAATGACCCGGCAGCAGTTCCAGGAGCCATATTCTTTCTTTTATTGGTGTGTACTCCCTTGATGCATCAATCTCTCTCCCTCTCTCCTCTTCCTCCACTTTGTATATTAAATAAGTCTCCTTTCTTGATTTCTATATTGGGGAGGTGGGAGTGGGCAAGTATCCCATTTACCTGTGACATGCTATAATGGTGGATAAGTGCCATTTTCCATTTGTCCAAATGCATAGGAGTTACCACGCCAAGAGTGAACTCTAATGTAAACTGTTGTCTTTGAGTGCTTGTGATGTGTTTACATACGTTCTCCAGTTCTAACCAATGTGCCTCTTTGGCTCTGGATGTTAATGGTGAATGCCGCACTGTGTGTGTATGTGAAAGTATATGAGAACTCTGCATTTTCCACAGAATTTTGCTATAACCATAAAACTGTTCTAAAAAATAAAGTCTGTATTTTTTTTCCAAATTATCCCTGTAAGCACAATAAAAACTTCTAAACAAACACATCAAAGGGACTCAATGGTAATGGAATAAATACAATAAAGATTATATTTTTAAAAAGAAATAATAATAATAATAGTTATAGTAATAATAAAGAAAATGTGTCCTGATAAATGTGGATTGTGCTAATGTAGTCACGTTTTAATATTAGAAAACCAGTAAATATAATTTACCACACAATGGATTAAAGTAGAAAAATAAATTAATTAGGTAATTAACACAGAGGAGAGAATTTTGAAAGCAATTAAGCAAATGAACAAATGAAACAACTTAATGAGCACTTATTTAGTCCTTATAACAAACTCATGAGATCAGTGTTGATTTTACCCCTACTTTATAGAGCCAAATAAGGCTTCAGAAAAGTTACTAGACCTTTTCTAGTCTCTCATATAATAAGAGATTAAACAAGGATTCAAATCCAGCTTCTAATCCAAGCCCAAGCCTATAACTAATAAAATCCATTCACTTATAAGCTAAAAATATTTATATCAAACTATTAAGAAATAAACCCACCACCCTCATTAATGAAATTAGAAATTTGACTATGATTATGTCCATCACATTGATTCCTAGTTTTCATCTATGAAACCAGGAATAAAAGCAAAATGGATGCTTGGGCACTAAAATTTTTCCAAAAGAAAAGACATTTAAATATTTTCATAATTCTGTTAATATTATTTTTTAAATTCATTCAAATAATGGAATCAAGAGAGCAATAGAATATTTATTGTTGCTGCTGGAAATTCTTAACCAGGAGCCTGATATCACTGGATATAGTTTAAGAAGTTTTATAAAGGTCATCCTTCACTGCAGAAAAATTTAATAAATTATAAAAACCTGATGTCCTTTAAAGGCACTTAGAGTCTTCAGTTTGTTTTATTCACTGACTCTTGGGTTTCACTGACTTGTGGCATTGACTATAAGGCCTTTTTCTAACATGTGAGTAATACCTGTATTTTACATGTATCTGTAAGGGAAAGCTTGATTTGTTTTTTTAATATTTAAAAATAATAATTTGCTGTATTTCTTATTACAAGCAAAAGATGTTTAAATATGGGTTACTGCTCTCATATCTTGATTTGTCATTGCAAATTAAAACATGTAATGTGCTATCATTGTAGCCTAAACACTGTTTTTTTTGTAGTTCAGTTTATGTTGCAAAATTTATACTGTATTTGCATTCAATATTCTTCATCGAAAGCTGTTAAATATTCAGCAAAGCTTAAAGCCAATTTTTATTTATAATCACTCTTTGGCTATTTATGTATAGAAATGTAATGGAATTGATAAATCATTAAGTGGAACTACTGGCTTCATTATCAGTGAGAATTTCTCTAGTATTAACAATCCAATGTAAGCTATCTGGGGGATTTGAAAATGTACTTGTTCACTATAGCAGCCACTTGAACTTGGAGAAAAATTTTAGTTTCCAAGGGAAGACAAATACAAATATTTTTCCTCATTTTATTTATTCAATTAGTCATTGATAATGATAAAGACTTCTGGCTGTAAAAGAAATTGAAACATTGAAGTGTATATTTTTATTTCTGTATTAATTTCAACTTAACTCATAACAATTAATCTTTAGGCAGATGCACTCCAGTAGCTGCATGGCCTACCATTTGAAAATCATGTTTGTGAAGGCCACAATGAAAGCCGCTGGCCAGGCTGTGCAGAAAAGGAAACCCTAGTACATTGTTGGTGGGAATGCAGACTGGTGCAGCCACTGTGGAAAACAGTATGGAATTTCCTCAAAAAACTAAAAATGGAACTGCCTTTTGACCAGCAATTCTACTGCTGGGATTATACATTAAGAATTCTGAAACACTGATTGAAAAGAAGATATGCACCCAATGTTCACAGCAGTACAATTTACAATACCAAAGTGCTGGAAGCAACCTAGGTGCCCATCAGTAAATGAATGGATCAAAAAAACTGCTGTACGTTTACACGATGTAAAACTATGCAGCAGAAAAAAGGAGCTCCTACCCTTCACAACAGCATGGATAGAACTGGAGAGCATTATGTTAGATGAAGTAAGCCAGGCTGTGAAAGACAAATATCATATGATCTCACCTATACATAGAACCTAATCAACAAAACAAACAAGCAAGCAAAATAACCAGAGATATTGAAATAAAGAACAAACTAATAGTAACCAGAGAGGAGGAGGATAACAGGGGAAAGAAGAGAAAGGGTCATCAAGGAATATGTATAAAGGACCCATAGACAAAGCCAAATGGGACAAGGATTGAGGGTGGGATGTGGGGGTGGGTGGGGTGGGGCAGGGGAAAGTGGTGGTCAGCAGATGGAGGCAATTGTACTTAAACAATAATAAAAAATGTTTAAAAAGAAAATTAAAATGCCCCTGGAAGAGTGAGTACTAGCACTTGTGTTGATCTTGAGTCCTAAATCATGAAACCTTCCTTAAGTGACAAATTTCTCCAAATATGTCTAGGCGCTACCTTGTTCAGGTGCAGAGGGATTCACCATGACAGAGGAACCATAAGACTGGCTCACCAAGCCAAACTTGGGTGGGGGGTAAGGACATGAACTATTTTTTGATGCATTTATCCATGAGAACAATGAGTAATATATGTGTGAAAGATCATGTTCTCAGCCTATACAGTGCTACCATCTTTGAGAAAAGTACTCTTTTCTTTAGTAGCACACACAACTTAAACTTTCATTTTTAGTTTACTTGACATTCCTCTAAAAGAACAATAATTAATTTTAGTATTTTCATGCAGACTCATGCATGTTTGTGTTCATTTACTTTGGGGGGGCTTTTTTAAAAATGTTTTTTAATTGTTGTTCAAGTACAGTTTTCTGTCTTTTACTCCCATCCAAGCCCCCCCCCACAAGCCCTTCCCACCTCCTTTCCATTTCCACTCCCCCCTAGTTTTTGTCCATATGTCTTTTATACTTGTTCCTGGAAACCCTTCCCCTTTTCCCCTGAAATTCCCTCCCCTCTCCCCGCTCCCCTCTAGTCACTGTGTGTGTTCATTTAAAAAATGAAAATAACTGCTGAACAATAGTCAATTGGTAAAGTCAAGTTCAAAATTCTTGAGGTAAGAACAGGAACAACTCAGCTGCAACAAGTGAGAGACTGGCCTCAGACATCTGTCCTCCCTCCTATAGGCGCTAACACAACCCCAAAGTACACAGTAGATGAAGTGAGCAAAGATCACAACTCTAAGTCTTGAAAAAAAGGAATTTTCAGGCTTTTTAACTACCTCAGTGAGCAAAAGAGAATCTTAATTTTTTAAAGATTTCTTCTGAAGCCCCTATTTGATTTAAACAAGAAAGGAGACACTTCTCTGGTAGGTTAATTGGAGACTGCTGGGCCCACAAAAAGATGAGTCTAGAAGATCATTTTCAGAGATTCACAAAATACTACTACACACCTTTGACTTTGAAGTGCTCCAAAGTACATATGGCTCATTCAGATGCCTCAGAATCCGCACCTCGATCAGTCCTGAAATACCCAAAACGACATTTCTAAATAGCATATTATAAAATTTTTTTTCCTGTCTGCTCAAATATTCATTTATTGCAGCAGGGATCACTGTAGGATGCCTACACTTTCATACACACATCTTTTTCCAGTTAGTGTTGGATCATAGCTATGATAACAAGAACCCTAAAAGCAGTGGATAAAAAGAAACATTAATTTACTAATAAAAGTTTAAAGAAAAAGTCTTTTTAAGTTATTCAGAATGTTCCTTGGATATTTTTATTTAAAAAGCTCTATTATAGAAAAGAAGCTACAAAATGAATGAGAAATATCAGAAATTTGTTCAATAGGCCATAACTACCTATCCAGAGATATATTATTCTAAAAAAAAAAAAAAGCCCTGAAGGTTACATTCCACCAAATCATTTAGCTAGCCTTTTTTATGCATCTGTTTCAAAATTGGAGGGACCACATTTACAAAGAGCACAATCAAATAAGAACCTTCTTTCTCACATGCTCTGATTCACATTGCAAAACATTTCAAACAAGTCCTATTAGAGAGCTGATCCCTTCCCTCACAAGACTAAATGAACAGAAAACCTTAATTATCTCATTCCCTGATTTTCTCCATCCTGATTTTATATATATTTCCCATTTCAAATTGCACTGGGGCAAACATCACCTACAGGGAGGAAAGCCTTACAGACTTTCAGGCAGCCTGGGAACTTGGCAGAAACCTAGCTTGTGTTGCAAGACAGAATGAACAACAAAGTTTGTCTAGCAGTCTCCATCCACGCAGCAAAAAAAAAGCTGTAGCTTTTTTCTACTGAAGTTGTTTTCCAGGGACACAAAGCCTTTTCTAACTTATTACATTTAAATTGTTTCCTAGAGACCATGCACAATAGATCACCAAAACACCAAAAAACAAAAAAGAGAGAGAGAGAGAGAAAGGCAGTTTTTAAAGAAAAAATTTGATTAGTTCCAGTTTTGCTCTATTGAGTAAACTAGACCTTCCCTGCCCTTTGGGAACTGTCATAAAGTCTGCTTTCAACTGATAAAAATCCAAAGTCCAATATTTTATAAGTAATTTCTCTATTCCTCCCCTCCCCTCTCTCCACAGCCCTGATATGGTAAATACCTTCATTGCACACCTAATCAATTGCAGTGCAAAGAGAAAATATCATTTACAAGTAAATTTTGAAATGTTGTACTTGCTAGAAAACCATTGAAAACACCTCCTTATAGGAAACTCAGTCATTTACATAATGGTGATAAATATGAAGGTGGTGAGAGACAATAATCTACATGTATTTGGAGTGATCAACTTAAAATTAAAACAACTCATATTCTACAAATTGCTGGCTGCTATTCTACAATTTATGAAAATTAGACTAAAGTTGCAGAGCTGGAAAGAAGTTTTGTTTGGCTAAGGAATGAATAGAATGAAAGTAAGAATTATGCATATAAATGAGAAATAAGCTTGATATTTCATTTTATTATTTATACAGACTGTCCAGAAGTTATCCAGCCATGTAATGTGAAAAATACAGACATTTATTGAAGAAAATACAAGATACAAAAAACATTGTACATAGGACAATGACGTCACAGTCCCTTCAAAGTAGGCACCTTGGGACCTCACATAGTTCTCCCAATTGCCATCAGCTTCTCTGTCCTGTTTTCCTGCATCTTATCAACAGCCTGGAATTTCTTCCCTTTCAAAGGTGATTTTAGTTTTGGGAAAAGCTAGAAATCATGAAGTGCCAAATCTGTGCTGTAGCGGGGCCGAATCACCTGGGTGACTTGATATTTTGCCAAAAAACTCTGCACAAGACATGATGCATGAGCAGGCATGTTGTCACACTGAAGTTGCCAGTCACCAGTTGTCCATATCTGCAGTCTTCTCAATCATCTGAATAGTTTCTGTGGAGGAATATCCAATCTTCACACAAAATTCGAGGCAAATTCATTGTTCTACTCACTTTGTCATTTTGAATGTTATGGCCACACAGTACACATGCTCACTCAATATCATCTACTGCCCCCACTAATTAATACAGTGAAGTTGTCATTGTTCATGCATGTGCATTCCAGTCCACTCTCTTTGGCTGACAGATTACATCAATGTCACTCAAATCATCCTCATTATATTAACAATGGCTGGACTTTGTCTATGCTGGACTTTTTCCAGACAAACCCCGTATGAATACTATAAGATAGACATGAGCCAAGACAGGCCGTTTGTATGGAAAAGCTACTGGAAATAGCTTGTGGGCCAGCAAGCTGGGTGGGGTGGGATGTCAGGGAATAACCAGGGTGGAAAAATGATGTGGGTCTCATTGATGAAGATTTGGATATAGTGCCAACCTTTACAGCACCATTACATTTGTCACAACATGAAGAGCAGTTAAAGTCTTGTCATTTTTTATCCAGAAGATAGATTTTATTTTCCTACTTATCTAACTGGACACTAACTTGATAAGTATTAGAGCAAGATTTAAGATCTAACTGCTGATTTCAGTCAAATGGCAGTGTAGGTAAAGGCAGTACTTGTGTCTTCCCACAATCATATCAAAATACAACTAAACTACAGAACCACATTCAGAACTGCTTGGGATTAACTGAATGGAAGTCCTACAACTAGGGGTTTAAAGAAGTCACATCAAGAATGATAAGCAAAGACAAAATTTTGATGGTTTCCAGATGGGAAGGGTGTTGAGTTGATAGGTGAACGAGATGGTCACACACCCAAGTGTAGCTGACAAAAATTGGGAGGAATATATCAGCTTCACAGGTTCACCCTGAAGATCAAGGGGTCATATCCCCACACCAGGCCACCAGACCAGGGTTCCAGTGCTAGGCAGAAAAGTTCCTATAACTCCTGCCTGTAAAAATCAGTGGGAATTGTGGCTGAATGAGACGGAGGGTTTCAGGAGTCCCAGGCAATTCAGCTTCAAGGGTTGGTGCACTGACCTACTTAGACTCACTTCTTCTGAGCTTCAGAACTGAGACAGATGCTTAAAAGGACTGACAAGGAGGAATTAAATTGTCTGGCATCAAGGCAAGAGCTAAGGAGGGTGGCTTTATGCAAGACTAAAATGCTGACAGAAGCCAGTGCTTCTTTTCTAAGGTCCACTTCTACAGAGCCAGCAGGTTGGCACTATATCCAAATCTTCATCAATGAGACCCACACCATTTTCTCCACCCTGGTTATTCCCTGACATCCCACCCCACCCAGCTTGCTGGCCCACAAGCTGTTTCCAGTGGCTCTTCCATACAAATGGCCTGTCTTGGCTCATGATTCAGATTTTTCTAAAATCTCTCAAACAAGCAGCATATGGCCTCTGCATGTCATGTACCTTTGGATAACTGGCCCTAGGCCTGGCACTAGCAGCAGCCAGTCTTGGTTCACAGCTTGGTCATGCATAGGCACCTCCAAGCCCAGCACAACAAGAGCCATCTGTATATTACTTTGTAGCTCATGCTGAGTGGCTCCGAGCAGAATACAGGCAGTGACTGACCTTGGCCAGTACTCCCAGAGACCCTAGAGGCAGTGCACCCAGTGGACAGCACCTCCTAACCATCCCCACAAACAACACACTCAAAAGGTACCCTCAGCAGCACCAGAGGCTTGCTAAAGTAAGTCCTGCTCTGTGGAGTGGACCCTGTACAGCTGACCTTCCACGGTGGTCATCAGTGGTCACACCCAGTGCCTACAACCAGTCAACCTGAAGGTAAATCCCTCCAATAGATATACCAACACCAATAATCAAGGCTCAACTATGAAAGGAGGCTATACACAGCTCACATGGGGGAGGAAGGCACACCTAAATTGCCCAGCTTGAGTGAACAGGGAGACTGTGCTACTGGACCCTACAGGACACTTACTATACAAGGCCACTCTATCAAGCCCTGAGTATAAGGATACTCAATGGACTTAGTGAGAACTTCAGCAGCATACAAGAGGACATGAAAATCACAACAAAGAACCAGTCAAAAATGAAGGATACACTAACTGAAATGAACAACAATTTATAGGGAATCAAGAGTAGAGAAGATGAAGCTGAGAATCAAATTAGTGATTTGAAATATAAGGAAGCAAAAAACATCAAATCAGAACAAAAAAGAGAGAGAAATAATCCAAAAAAATATGATGATAGTGTAAGGAACCCCTGGGACAACTTCAAGCATTCCAACATTTATATTTTGGGGATGCCAGAATGAGAAGAGAGAAAGCAAGGAATTAAAAAGCCTATTGGAAAGTATAATGACAGAAAATTTCCCAAACTTGGTGGAGGAAGTAGACATACAAGTTCAAGAAGCACAGATAATCCCAAACAAGATGAACCCAAAGAGAACCACAGCAAGACGCATCATAACTAAAATGTCAAAGGTTAAAGACAAAGAGAGAATCTTAAAAACAGTGAGAGGAAGTCAGTTAGTTACGTACAAAAGAACAATAGGATTTCCAGGTAATTTCTCAACAGAAACTTAGCAGGTCAAGAGGGAGTAGCAAGAAATATTCAAAGTGATAAAAATCAAAGACTTACAACCAAAATTACTCTACCCAGCAAGCTATCATTCAGAATCAAAGGGCAGATAAAAAGTTTCCCACACAAGAAAAAGATACAATTCATCACCATCAAACCAGTATTACACAAAATGTTAAAAAGTCATCTCAAAGAAGAAGAGGAGGAAGAAAATGAGGAAGAAGAAGAAGGAGGAGGAGAAGAAGAAGAAGAAGAAGAAGAAGAAGAAGAAGAAGAAGAAGAAGAAGAAGAAGAAGAAGAAGGAAAAGAAGGAGGAGGAGGAGGAGAAGGAGAAGAAGAAGAGGAGGAGGAGGAGAATAAATATAAAACATGAATAATAAAATGGCAATAAATAGATATCTACCAATAATTAAATCTGAAAAGCAAAATAAGCAAACAGAACAGAAACAGATTCACAGATAGAGAGAATTTTGATGATTTCTAGATGGGAGGGAAGTTGAGGGTATAGAAGAAAAGGGGGGAGGGATTAACAAGTACAAATTGGTTGTTACAGAATAGCATAGGGAATATAGTTAATAATATTCTAATAACTACATGTGGTGTCAGATGCATATGAGATTTATCAGGATGATCTCTTAGTAAGTTACATAGTGTCTAATCACTGGGGTGTACACCTGAAACTAATATAATATTGTATGTCAACTGTAATTGAAAAATAAAAGATGATTTTAACAATTTATGAATTGTTTAATAAAATGATCTAATTGCTGAAAATTTTCCATGAAAAAAGAAATACAAATGCTCCTTAAATTACAATGGAGTTACATCCTGGTAAATACAACACAGTTGAAACAATTATAAGGCAAAAATGCATTTACTACATAACCTACTGAACATCATATCTTAGCCTAGACTACTATAAACATGTTCAGAACACTTAGTCTACAGTTGGGCAATTATCTTGTGTTTTATCTCAAGAGTAATTGCCTTTCTCTTTTTCCTCTCACCAAAAGCAAGAGACACAGATGGGCATTTTGGAGACATGATGAGGTACAAAAACACAAATCACAATATCCAAAAATTGCTGGCAACACAGTACACAGGAGAGTATTGGTTGTTCACTCTGGTATTGCATGGCTGCCTGGGAGCTATGGCTCTCTGTGATTGCCCAGCATTACAAGAGAGCATCATACATACCACATATCACTAGCCCTGGAAAAGAGCAAAAATCAAAATCGAAGTATGATTTCTACTGAATTCATACTCTTTCATACCACCATAAAGTTGTAAAATTATAAATTGAACCATGGTAAGTTAGGAACCATCTAATTCTTTTCTGCCCAATTGTCATCATTCCTTCTCCTAAATAAATGCTTCCCATAATTTTTTTTGGGGGGGGCAGTGGATAGTTATATGCCAACTGTACTGGATTCTGCTTTTTATTTTTTCATATAGTACCCTAAAAATAGGAAAACATGCTATAATGTTTCTAATTCCTACGAGTATGGATGAAAAATCCAGGCCCACCCAATTGGTATAAACTGTAAGAATGTGTTTGACAACTCTCCTGTTTAACCGAATACTTAAGAATCTCCATTAGAGGATATCCTAAACAGAAGCCCATCCGCATGGTGTTCGCTGAATGTCTCTAAAAACAACAAATGGATTTTACTAAATGAAAGTCAATTGCCTCAACCATAAAGGTAAAAAGGAAACAATTAATATGAGAGGCCTACTGTATATGATGACTTAGTTTATCATCAGGAAACTCTCTAAAACACATTAAAGAGAGGAAAAAGACTTCTTCAGAATGTCTACACTGTGTTTTGCTAGTTATCTTAATTGATTTTTTTTAATTTCAAAAAGCAAATATGCAAGAAAGGCAAAAATAAAGAGCTTTACCTCAGAAATTATGCATCATTAGCTGATCACAGCTCCATTTTAATGTTCCTAGAATTGATTTTGAAGCCCCAGACAAGTACAAAGAGCACTGATTATGGATACAGGGTAGCTTTCACTCCTTGAAAAATATGTGCACCTTATGAATAATTTGGTTTAGAAAAAGGCATTCTCTGGGCACCTGATTTCAGCTGTTAGTGCAAGTAAACTCCTCACTGATGTCAATGGGCACTTTCCTTCCTGGCCATCACAGCTAAATCAAAGTTAGAAGTCAAAGTATATAGTGCACTTAAATACTGTGCAAAGTTAAGAAAAGGGAATGGCAACATATTAATTGACAGTTTTATCTCTTTCTCAGTGTTCAAGTTATTTTTACAACACCACATAACAATCTTCATATCTCACATATTTTTTCCTAAAGTTTGTATTAACTTATATATGTTTAATTGCATGTGTTGGTATAAACTCTTTTACAACAAACAAACAAACAAACAATGTAGTGAAAACCCTTGGTATTTGAGATTTGTTCTGACA
Organism: Tonatia bakeri; assembly: GCA_004024845.1. Taxonomy (NCBI): domain Eukaryota; kingdom Metazoa; phylum Chordata; class Mammalia; order Chiroptera; family Phyllostomidae; genus Tonatia; species Tonatia bakeri. Next base: position 115,686 of record PVIA01003484.1, on the reverse strand, counting down.
CATATAAGAAATACTAGTATAACAATAGCATTTACTAGTTAAAATATTTTTAAAGATTTTATTTATTTTTAGAGAGAGGGGAAGGGAAGGAGGAAGAGAGGGAGAGAAACATCAATGTGTGGTTGCCTCTCACACACCCCCTACTGGGGCCTGTCCTGTAACCCATGCATTTGCCCTGACTTGGAATGAAACCAGCATCCCTTTGGTTCTCAGGCCTGTGCTCAGTCCCCTGAACTACACTAGTCAAGGCTACTAGTTAAAATTTTTATGACCATTCCTCAAATAAAATTTGTGTTCAGATTATCAATATATAAAAGTCCTATTTTTGCTAACAGGATTGACAATGGCAGAAAGTAAAACTTGATGCTGTCAAAAAATGTACAATACCAGTGTAAATCAGAATTTAAGAACAACTTTAGTTTTCCAGGTCTTTGTTTAAAGGAGTATGAGATATACACTTTTATACTCCACCCTTGTATTACTCACATGGATTTTTTTCTGATCTTTCTATTGACAACTTGCCTTTATTTATTCTTGTGTTTGCCTAGTCAGACAAACAGTTTTTGTAAACTGATGATCTCAGCTCCCTTATTATGGCACATTATACTGCTGTACAATACCAGTCAAGCATTATGATTTTTTCACTCCAGCTGTGTTGAACCACAAGTAGATATGAAGCAATTGACCTTGTTGTTCATTGACTTGTATGATGCTTCACTACCTACTGTTTTGTGCCACTCACTTCACTTCACGCATTTTATAAAGTCATGACCTTTGTAGTAGATATTACTCTCCAAGCTAGTTTTAGAAAAGCGAAACATTAAATACAACATGGCCAATATTATGAAAATGTCAAAGATAAGCAGAGTTTTCTTGTCTAAGATTGAGGGAACTAAGATCCCCTGCTTTCTAAAAGAAAAACAAAAAAATAACTAGGTCATTTGGAAATGATGACTGTATATAGTAATTCTTAATATTTAAAAAATATTGACTTACTTGTTTGCTTTTTTGTTTATTGGAAACCCAGTTAATGTTTTTTGTTTTAGTGACTCTTCTATAGAATAGTCAGATGGTTGTAGTAGGGTAGATTTCAAGTATTAAAAAGAATTAGAAATGGGGTTTATACGTAAACAAAACCTATCATTGAATTTTATCATAATTTACAATCTTGGGTGTGGGAATTCTACCTTCGCCCTAATACACCCTTTATATGACTAGGAAAAGTATCTGGAATCATATCAGTTGCAAAAGTAGTAAAAAGCTTATTAGTGGATTTCCAAATATCAATTAACTGATAATAATGTAGTTGATATTTATAGGATGTAACTGAGAAAATCATAATCTATAAAAATATAGATATAATGTGCATTAGTAATGTATTTTTCTACTTGCTGACAAACTCTTTTTTAGTTGGTGACCACTTTTAGGGAATAGTATTATTATCCACTGCATTTCATGAGTATGTGATAATGATGGTCCATGTAGAAAATCATTCATAGCATAACAGAATAAATAATAAATCCACAATCATCAAACAATATTAATATACTAATTGTATCAAAGTTCAGTTAGGAAAAGAGAGTTAAAGATGTTATGGGGAAATTATTGCTGTAGAAGTTGAGGTCTGAAAGATAGAAGTTTAAGAAACAAAGGAAGTCACTCCCTATTATAGACTATATTCTTGATTGGGCAACTCAGGGCTTGCAAGAGAAACCCTGCAGCCATACTCTTACCATTGAAGTGGACCCACAAAAGGAGAGCTCATGCAGAGACATTTGGAAGCTGTTATCTCTATAGAAAATGCACTCCAGTGCTTGAGGCCACTGTTGCTTAACTAGACTGAGAGTGGGGAAGATTTGGAAGCTAGAGACTGCTAAGTATCTGTACAGCTTTTTACGGCAGCAACAACCTTTACAGAGCAATGGCTTCTAGTTTTTTTCATTTCCTAGAACACTTATAGGAAACCAACCCCACCGCCCTTATGCTCTTTATTTCCACTATAATATCAATGGCAGTAGCTGTGTGGTCATCCAAAGCCTAGCCTCCTATAGGTATTTGACTCCAAATAATTAAAAGTGATAATTTAAATAACTATTTTTCCACAAAATGCTAGTGTTTCTACTTACTACTGGCACAGGGGCTATTTATTTTTAAATTTAGTCATATCAAAGAACCCATTCCAGAATCATTAAATCTGTCAGTTGGGGCCTAGTCAGGACACCAGAGCCACAAAAACTACCATGCAAACAGGTAGTGTGCTGTAGGAATTACAATGTACACAAGTACAAGAGGAGCTGAGGAAGTTAAGTTCTGAAAAAGGGGGATGTCAATAGACCAAAGAGAACCACTAACCATAACATCTGAAGTACTAATTTGTGTGGACAGGCCAGAACTTACAGGAACAGGAAAATCCCAGAAACAATGCATATCTGGCTGCCAAAGTGACGATGCTAAGGAGATGGGGGAGAGAAGTCATGTAGGGATCTGTGGAAGTTGTTTTCTCTCTACACAGTTTAGTGAAGTCCTTGGTAATTAGCGTAAGACCCCTGTTTGTTAGCAGGGTCAATAGTTGGAAAGAGAAGCCAGCTAGAAGATAGAGCCTACTGACACCATGTCTAATGACTGTAACTTCCTGGCAGTAATGATCTCCATTTCAATTTTAGTTTTCAAGTCATGCACAAGTTGTATTTTCAGCGAACTATAATGTAGAACCACACAGAGAAGGGAATTCTGAGAAATATAACTCCTAAGCATACACAAAAGTGGTAATATTAAGACTCCAGAGTACTAATCATATTATAAGTAAGACTGAAACTGTGCAAAATATCCCCTAACAATGGAATCTTCTCCACTATAAAGGACAGGATAGAGAGCTAATAAATATATGACTAGGTAATTGTTACTGAAACTGGCTCCTTTTTCTACTTACTTTAATGATCAGTAGAATACATTGAAAGCAAAGTAATTATTCAGCTCTCCCAATTTGGAGATAAAACACAAACACTGAAGAAGTAGCAGAATGGCAGCAAGAATATCTATGAGACAGCAAAATATAAAGAAAGTGGGGTGATCTAAGGTGAAGGTCAATCCTGTTTAAACTGGAACCCTACACCTTTTATGCATCATGCCACTGATCATGATGGGAAGATTTTCTGAACAATTTCAGATATCAAATACCCTAGTGCATACATATTGTATTTGGGACAAAATTATCTGTTCTTCTAGCTGTTGAACTGAGCCACAATATAGATACATCAAGCATTCTCATTATTCCCTTAATTATGTTTTTAATTATTTTCACAAGGTTCATGCTTGATCCTCAAAGGTATTCAGTACAAGAAAAAGGCACCTTAGTCCCCATCATTTTTCATGAATCCTTGCAAAAAAGGGCAAAAAAAAAAAAAAAAGAGCTGTCCCAACCAGTTCTTTTTAAAATAAATACTACACCTAAGTGCTCAGTTTTTCTACTCACAAGCCTGGGGAAGGGATCGCATAGAGATTGACCTTGTAGTGGCCTAACTGTATCATATTGCCTTTCAATTCTTTACTTACAGAATTTATCCTGTTAACAAGGAGGAAAAAAGGATGTAAACAGGTGGAAAAATTCAAATGGCAAGGACTGGCTATGCTGGGATAGAGCAGTAGTCAGAACTGACACTAATTTTACGTTCCTCATCTAATATTAGCTGAATATTATCCTTTGATGGTCTAAATTGAGAGAGGAAATAACTCTCTTTCTTGATCTTCACTTTCTGAAGCTGTGACACATTATTGACTCTGCACATGCAATGGACTGTTTCCTAGTAGCTGGTTATTCAACCCATCATCTTTTTTCTTTGATACTATGTATGATACCTTCATTCCTATCCCAGGATTTTTCTTACATACAGAAAGCTTAGCAAATGGAAAGTGTCAGGTATTAAAAAGTAATGCAGAAGTCAATGTTTTCTCTAAAACAATTCATTTTAAGTGCTATGAAATATAGTAGCTATACTGAGTTTGCAATCTTAAGCATCTTCCATGATCCTGAAAATGCCCTGCTGTTAGCAGTCAAATCAAAGGATGGCAGTCAGAGTTTTATGAGCAACAAAAATTTTGAGATGCTTTGAACTTCAATCTTCTCTTCCTTCTCTCTTGTAGACTATGATGAAAGCAATATCTTTGAAATCTTGAGGCATTAGTCCCTATGCCCTCTGTAATTTTTTCCTCTTTCTTCTCCATGTCTGAGGCCTTGATCTCTGCCATCTGCTTATTCTCATACTGTGGTGCTCCACCTTTCATTTATACCTGGGTCATCTTCTTTTCAGGTGTGCAGCCTCTCCATCTTACCTCTGAACTAAACAGCTTTTGAAAAGCCATGAATCTGTTGAGGGTTGCCGGAAGGAAAAGTGAAGGGAAGTTCACTTAAAATAAACCACAGTGTTTTTCAGATAAAGTTTAATAAAAGTCTTTTGGACTTTTTCTAGCCTACCTTTTTAAACACTTTCTACAAACTATAGACTGTTCTCATTTTTCTTTCCTCCTTTCTAACTTGATGCCTGGCATGGTCAAATACTAATAGCTGTGATTAAACAGAATACAGGGAAAAGTAGCCAAATAGCTGAGATCATGTTAAATATTTATTAGTAACAGTTAATAGCATTATAATGCCTTAGGCTAGATTTTCTTTTTAAACAGCCTCTTTCATATCTGACTAAAGTAGGCAAGTGTGTTATGTGGCAAACACAATAACTTCACTCTATTCTACCATTATTGTTATTCTTTTTAAAAAGATTTTATTTATTTATTTTTTAGAGAGAGGGGAAGAGAGGGAGAAAGAGAGGGAAAAAAACATCAATGTGTGGTTGCCTCTTGTGCACCCCCTATAGGGTACCTGCCAGGCAACACAAGCATGTTTCCTGACTGGTAATTGAACCCATGATCCTTTGGTTTGCAGGCCAGCACTCAATCCACTGATCTACATCAGCCAAGGCTCATTATTGCCATTCTATAGATTATTAAATAGTCTCCTTAAAGACCTCTAAAAATAACAAGTAACGCAGTACATAGTATTCTTACAACTAGTTTAGATCTTTACAGGTGTCAAGAAATGTATATTTAACTGAGATCTCTTAAATTTAGGCGTGCTTTCATCAAAACACCTTTTTCCCCTTAGGGTATAAGGGCACACAAGCTTTCAATTGATCAATTGTTCATTAATTTATGCAAAAATATTAATTGAGAAATTAATGCTAACGATTACTTTATTCATTGATGGGAAGAAAATGGCATCTAAGAATAAATAAGGGACCAAAGATGATAAGTATTATAAGTGAAATGATTAAGAATCTAACAAAATGCATGAAATGGTGGCATCTCCCTTTCATGTGGTGACTGATCAGTGAATACTCTCTTAGAAGATATTTTAAACTGAGGCCTGGAAGATTGGGAAAAATTAGCCTTGAAAGAAAAAAGGGCCAGTGTTTTAGGTAGAGGAAACCAAGCAAGAAAGACATAAGGTAGGTAACAGATTGGTATGTCATAGGGACTTTAGAAGATGATTAAAATGCTTGCCCAGTGTGTGAGAGGGAGAGTCATCTGTGAATTGGGAAAGGAGATTAGGGATTCTGTATGTCTCCATGGGTCATCCTAGTAAACAACATGGGTGTCATGGTGACCTTTTCAACAGGAATTTTAATGATGTGGCAGAGAATATAAGCCAGAAAGTTAACTCAATTTGAACAAATGGAAACAGGCTATGTGCTTGGTAGGAAAGCTTAACATCATGAGTTTACTAATTCTTTCTAAGACAATTTACACAATCTGATAAACATAGGAAAAATTTTATTTTATACTGCTTCTTTGTAAGTAAAAAAACTGTTTATAGAGCTCAAATGGAAAAATAAATAGGCAACAATGGTCGGAAAAATCTCTGAAAATTAATGACTTTAAGGAACAACTAGCCTTACCAACTATTTAAATGTATAATGATTCTTCAATATTTAAAATTGGTGATATTCATACATGAATACAGGAACCAGTGCAACAGAAATTAATAATGATTTGGAACATGAACAATTACATAAGATAATTGGGTAGCAATTTGAGGAAAAAAAGTATTTATATCTACACTTTATTTATTATATCCAGACAAATTCCAAAGGAATCAGAAAAGTAGAAAATTATAACACAACATGGACCATAAACAATCTGATGAATTGGTTCCCACATCCCACCCCACTAGATGGTGCCCTGCTTTTTACCTGTTGCTCTCTGTCATACCTACAGTTCCTACAGTCAGAGTCTCTCTGATCTGGTCAGAGTTCTCTACTGGTTACATCACTCTCCATTTTAACTCATTATTCAGCAATCTTCCCAATTTCTTTTCTGTCATTCAGAAAAGATTGAAATGATTTAGCTTCACATACACACACATTCACAAAGATTTTATTGCTATATGTTTATACTTTTTTTCTCCCTTTACTATCACTTTAATGGTGTCTTGGGAGTAAAATGCATAAAACATATGTGTTTAGTTCATAAAATTAAACTGGATCACTAGATTTAAAAACAAACCAAAATTAAAAGAAAGAAAACTAAGAGAGGAATGTGTTTTCAGTACACCTTAGGACATAAGTTATGAATGAACTAACTCTCCTTGATTAAGAGCACCACTAATGGTCAGACAATATATGGTCAAGGGAAAATGATCATAGAACAAAACATGAACCCTGCCTCCTCTGTAATAGCATGGATGGGGCGGGGATTGGGTTGTGGAGAGCAGAGCAGACATAGCCACAGTATGAGTATAAAATGGCTATAAAGTGAGCAGGAGGGCAAAACAACAGGAAAATTAAAATATAAGATACCACTTAAAACACAGTAACTCTTCATCATGTAATCAAGGGTAGTTTTATTTGTTTGGCAAAATGAAAGTCCAATCTAACAATAAATCTGGTCTAATATTAAAAAATAAAATAAAATAGACAAAACACTTCAATCAGAGCAACATCTGAGCTATACTACTACCAACTTGTTTCTGTAAGGAACAGAGTCTCGGTTATTCCAAAAAAGTCATGTATGTATTGTGTTTTAGTTCATATCATTGTGTTTTTTCCTATGTCCTCTGATAAGAACTCTTAAATTTTAGAAGCGTGTCCTCCTCTAGACTTTTCTTATTAATAATATTTTAAATTTCTTTTCTACTTAAATATAGATTTGGAATATTATCTAGTCATCCTATACACCTATCTCACTCAGGTGGTTACAAACCTTTAAAAATCTCAGACTTAAATAATCTTTGCTTTTATCTCTTCTCCATGTCCCTCACCACACCCTGTTTCAGCAGGAGCCTAGACTCTTCTAGGATTAACAGTGTACGCTGGAGCTTTTCAGACAGATATGGTTACCTCCTGAGTTACACAGTCATGTTTCAAGGAAAGGATTCTGAAAACCTGCTCCCCAAAACAGGAATATAGTGGCTAACCAAGGGGTGGGCAATCAGTGACTTTGATTTAAAAACTGAGTTGTTAGTCTTTGTATGAATGAAATAAAAATGTGACAAAGGCTATACCAAGGTAAATTAATTTAATGCATTGATCTCCTAAATGATGAGGTGCTGTTTACAGAGTCAATTTATTTAGCAGAAATTGTTTTTTAAGTTACAATACCCTTAATCAACAACTGCATGGAAAACTGTGACTGCTTTTATTTCCAATACTATCTTTTTATTTTCAATTCAATAGAATCAAGCCCATTAACCAAAACAATAAGGAGAATTTTTACAGATAATGAATATTTAAATCAGATTTTATTAAAACAAGCAAGGATATGTTACAGAATTTGATGCAAACTCGCATGAAAATTTTAGGATAAGACATAAAACTGTAAATAAAACTTACATTCATGGTTAGTCTCTTGAGGATCCACTCACAAAAGCCCAGGGATATTTATATTCTCCTTTTTCTTACCAGCTGGGAAAGTTTAAAAAGCACAGTCTAGCAAAACTAAAATATTTTTACAATTTTTATCAAATATTGAGAGAACTCTATTTTATTTCATTTAAAATACTTGAATGTTGAAAAAAGACTGACTAGAATGCTGATAATTTGATGACATAGTAGTACATATAGTTAGAAATAAAATTGTTCATAGTTGTATTACTAGGTAACTTTATATATAATGCCTGGAATAGTTCTATAAACACCAATATTTATGAAAATCAAAATTATTACTGGAGAACATAGTTCCAAATAATGTTTAACCTCTATTAGATCAATTTCATATGAATATTCTCAATTCTTATCAGGTAAAATGAGGATATCTTATAAAGTTGATGAACATTATTTAGATCAATTGTATTTATAGCAAAATAGCAAATGTTTAGACACAAACAGTTATAACTGTCATCTTGTCATTGTACTAGTGTGAAGATGGATGTTATTTAACTTCTCTGAGTTTCAATTTATTCATGTACTAAACACAAATAACAATACCATTGTTAATACCATTGTTAATAGTGAAAATACACCTTTGTGGTCACATTTGCTCTGTGGATTACCTAAATAATATAGAGATTTAGATTTTTCAATAATACATCAAAGGAGTTTTTGTGTTTGTCTCTGTTTTTGTTTGGCTTCTCATGGACAAGAGAGAAAGGTGTGCAAATCCCACTAATTACTTAGCTTGCATGCCCTTGAATGCTCTGTGATGCATCTTGGTGTTCTATGAAAATATGTTACATTTTTTACCTAAATTGTGAAAAAGCAAAAACAAACAAAAACACCTAGGTAGTTTTTGAACTGTTTCATTACCTTCTATATATCCAGTTGGTCTCCCAATGTAATATCCCCAGGTTTTGATTCTGAGAGGTTGTTCTCCCTGACTACGGTTTTACCCTGCTACACTCTGACATTTAGACTGCTAAACCTTTGGTTTCATCCAGAATTCTATCATTTTCTTAGGCAGTGAAAAGGGCTGAGGAAAAAAAGAACAAGCAGAGGATAGCAAAATGAATGCATGTATAATGTTTGGCTTAAGACATAAGCTGTGGGTATGATGAAGCGTATGTTATACATGAGTACTATACTTAAGAAATAAGCAGTTCTGTGGTGCAGTATCCAGGGTTTAAAAGAAGTCACACAAGGGTTGACGCTAGAAGCAGAAAGTCCATGCACAGACTAGCTGAACTTTGGTTAAATGGAAAAAACTGAAATAGACACTGAGTTTATATTTTGGCTATTCAAGGGAGTCAACACCTAATGTCATATCAGGGACTAAAGATATGGGACTATGTAAGGTTCTCAAATAAATATATGTATTGGCTTAAGTTTTGATTTTACCTGTATATTTTTAATGTTACCTGGAGACTTGGGTCACTTATTGCAGAGGCATCAGATGTGACACTTCCTGAAATGTAGATCTTGTGACAGCACTTGCCAGATGCAGTCTTTCAGCCTCCACACAAACCTTTCACAACAAATTTAGACTTCTCGAGATGGGACATCATGCCCTTAGGGCCTCTGCAAACCTCTGTCTAACTCTGACTATTTCACACATACACACAACACACTCCCTCCACTGTCACATAGCATATATGCAATTCTTGCAACAGGGTAAGTTTCTAGACCTATAGCCTTCACAGCTCAACACAGGCACCTAGGGCTCTTATCCACCTTTTCAATATTTATACTCAGCTAAAACATTTCTCTGGTCTCTACAGTTTAGGGAGAGTGTATCTGCAATAGCTTTACTATTCCAATTTATGCATACCTCCGACCAGTGCATCCAAGTCATTCTACCATAATTGCAGGGTGATGTTCCTACCTTTCCCAGTGGAGTCTAAGCACCTTACAGATAGGGACCATGGCTTATTTGTGTATAATGTCTGGTACATGGAACATAAAAATACATAACTATATTTCATAGGATAAATGATGAATTAATTAATGGAATTTATTAATTGATATTATACATGAAAATTGATATTTCTTTTCTGATTTTTGGATGCTTATTTTTAAAACATTTAGAAAGTGCATTAAATATAGGCACAAGTTAAAATCATCTGTCATCCTACTAGTCAGAAAATAAATGTTAGTATTTTGCTTAATTTCATGAATGTATTCACATGTCCACCTGTGTTTATAATTTAATGTAAAAACAGAACATTCTAGAACTGCAGTTTTTATTTTGTATTATTGAAAGGAAAACTATTTGGCTATTTCTAGCAAGATGGCTATAGCAATCTAAATTTCAGCATTATACCAGGTTACTTTTAAAGAAAATAACATTTTTTTTTTGCTTGGAAGAAACTTTAATGAGATCTTTAGTTATTTTAAGGAGATACTAGAGTAGATTAGGGAGATTGAGACAAATCGGAGTTAATTTGGTCAATGAGAATGTAAAAGAGACTCCCCTTCTCACATTATAATAGAGTTGTTGATTTTTAGCTGAACACCTGGCTGCCTAAAGTGAAAACAACTCCCCACCTTTCACATAAGGTGACTAAGGGCTGCACAGTAAGATATTAAGATATGGCGACCTGCAGCTGTTTGTAGAGGCAGCTGGTGTGTGTTTGGTGCCCCTTCTTCACTTGTTCCCTCTCTCCGCTTCTTAGAATGTGGTATGATGGCTGGACCTCTACTTATGTACAAACAACTCTATAATGACATTTTCGAACATGAATCTGATGCACATCTTTGTTTTGTAGAGGAACATTCCTAGAAATGGAATACACGTTGAATGCATTTCGCTATCATTATCAAATTCTACTCTAGAGCAGCAAAATATAGTTAGACAAACAATGGATAAATGTTCCAGTTCAAAATGTTCTAAATATCACTGGATTTTCTCATGTCTGAATATTTGTAAAATTTCAAACACATCTCACTTATGTTTTAATATGGATTTTTACATGGATTTTAAAATCCATAATATGGATTTTTACATGGGTTTTAAAATCCATAATATGGATTTTAAACATAAGAAAAAATAAGGGAATACCTTGTTACTCAGATGGCTGTTCTAAAATAAAATAGTATGTGATAAGGCTCACTATATATAATACTTGGACTAGAATTTATGCATGTGTTTCTGTAAACTCTGCTTTCTATCATTTTTTAATGATAATATTAATCATAATATTAAAGGTAGCAACTACAAAAATATATTGTAATTTAAAATTTGGTCTGTTTTCTGATTAAGGGAAAGAATGGACCGCCTGGATATATTTATAGTTACTGGTAAGGTTAAATTTTACTCATAATTATGCCTTTTATAATGTTTCTCATTCTTTCCTTTATAACAACTTTTTCTTTTATTAATATATCATATTTCCCTAATAATTGAAGACATCAAGAATTATTTATTTATTTCCCACACCCAAGGATATGATTTATTAATTGTAGAGGCAGAGGACTACACAGAAGCATTGATGTGAAAGAGAAGCATTCATCAGTTGCCTCCCATACGTGCCCTGAGTATTGCACATGCAACCTACGTATGTGTCCTGACCATCAACAGGGAAGTGGGAGGAGGAGGGAGGGGGAAAAGATATAGAGAATAAGTAGCATAGATAGTAGGTAGAAAATAGACAGGGGGAAGGTAAGAATAGTATGGGACATGTAGACACTAAAGAACTTATGACACATGGACATGAACTAAAGGGGGAAATGTGGGTAGGAGGGGATGGGCAGGGTGGAGGGGAGTGAAGGGGAAAAATGGGACAACTGTAATAGCATAATCAATAAAATAAAGAATAAAAAAAAATTATGGTCCTCTGAAACACTTCATAGTTTCCACCCCCATATACTTCCACACTGTAAACCTGCAAACCTGCAAACCTGCAAACTTTTGGTTTAGGGACAACACTCCAACCAACTGAACCACCCAGCCATGGCAAAGGTATCAGGTATTTAAATATTTCATTCTTTTTGCAATTAAAGCTGAAAATACTTTTTTTCTAGTTTAAAATTTTTAAATTTTCATTATGGTAATATTTCAAGATACAAAATTTAAAATTATGTTATAAAATATGCTTCTTTGAGAAATGTTTTTAGCAGAAGAGTGACAGGTTATTTGTTTTTTTAAAGAAAAACCTTATACCTATGATGTCTACACATACAGAGAAAGTAGGGGAAAATGTCCAACATTGATTTTAACTGTAGGTTTCAGTGGAATCTTCTATGTTGAGAACACCTGCCTGACTCCACACAGCTTAATAAATCAAGAGCTATTTCAACAGTTGGTATTAACAAGATCTCCCTACTTAAGGAAATTCTACACCAGGCAGATAAATTTGTGACTATTCATTCTATTTTAGGAACTTTTTTTAAAGCCATTTCTCTGAATGATATACTGCATCAATATCTCCCACTCAGGACAGTATATTACTCCTTATGGTAAATATCCCTCTCCTTAGGGTAATAAATTACTCAGCTGGGCCAAACTCTTGCTTATCAAAAACCACTTTACTCATCAAATCCTTGTCTCACTGTGTCCACAAGTTCTAAACAATTCTATTATAAACATCACCCAATACTAATCAAATTTCTATATCAGTGAACTTAAATGTGCCTCATACCAAATCACAATATTGTATAAATATATATAGCCTCGACAACCCCAACCCCCATACACAGTTCAGGTCTACCAAAAAATATACCAAGGTGGCACGGTTAAGTTTCCCTTATTGCAGTAGGTGATAAGCTTGTTTTAAATTGAATAATAGGTCATTAAGTTTATTTGGTGAATTCTTGGAGAGTAGATCATATGGACTGTCCAGGAAGTCGAGACTTCATATGTGTTCCCTCTCATCTATTTAACTCCTCTTCCCTCAAGCCTTTTTAAAACATGTGCTTTGATATCTGCTAGAGGGTATTTTCAATTCTAAGCACTAGAAAATCCACACTTCCTTTAAGGATAATCTTTATTTTTTCTTTTACTTCTTTTACCTTTTTTTCATCTTCGACTATAGCACTGTCTTTGGGTCATTCAGCTCCTTTAAGACCCTCCTTGGAAGAGTGGGCTATGAGGACAAGAGTGGAGAAAAACCATGAAAAGAGTGGAAGACCCACAGCTGGCCAATATGAGCTTTTAATAAAATTGTATTTCAAGTTAACTGTCATGTTAAAAGGGGACTATTTTCTTCCTCTGTCTTGGTTTACATGAGCAAATTCTGCCTTTTTAATCCTAGTGGATAAATTTGGAGACCAAAAGCTACATCCCATCATACGTGACATTGTCAGGAAATCTCATAGATCCTGCATCTCTGAGTGACTGGGTAGGCATTGAGGGAAGGTACATATCACTTCCTTCAAACTCCACAAACTGAAATGTTCCCTTCTATTATGCAGCAAAGTGTGTATCAGAGTCAAATTTCAGCTTTGATGGCATTTCACTGTTACAGAAAAGAAAATCATCTGGATTTTAGCGACAGATAGATTGCCATTTGGTTTGTCAGAAGCACTATGGGTTTGAAATAAATGTAACTTATACAAATCTCCCTAAAGTTTTCTTAAATTTTATTAACATGCAATTGTAATGTTTTGTGAATTTCATTTATGCCAAATCAATTGACTACTTTCAGCATTTTTCACAGGAATTTAATTTTTATTTTATCTTGTCTCATCATTCAGGTATAAAAGCAATATGTTTTTGTTCTGCATATGTAAATTTTTATGTAGATGTCTTTTTTACACAGTACTCATTGCATTTTCCAGAGGGGAACTGACTTATATTTTAGTATTTCATAACGAAAATTTCTTCAAATATTTTATCTATTAAAATATAAAATCTAGAGAAAACATACCAGTGATTCAAATTATTTACATGAAAAAAAAAACAGCTTTTTCTTCAGTTAACTATAAATATATCCAGGTGGTCTATTCTTTCCCTTAATCAGAAAACAGACCAAATTTTAAATTACAATATCTTTTTGTAGTTGCTACCTTTAATATTATGATTAATATTATCATTAAAAAATGATAGAAAGCAGAGTTTACAGAAACACATGCATAAATTCTAGTCCAAGTATTATATATTGTGAGCCTTATCACATGCTATTTTATTTTATAACAGCCATCTGAGTAAAAAGGTATTCCCTTATTTTTTCTTTCTCTTATGAATATGCAATTTACTGAACATAGGTATATATCTGTGTTAATATTTAACTCAGTAAATATTTATTGAAAACCTACTACATGCAAGATGCTCTGCAAAAAGTCTAAATTAGAGTCTAAATTAGAATTTAAAATAGAATCTAAATTAGAAATCTAAAATAGCTCTTGATTCAAGAAACTATGCTGTCATGTGAATAAAGGCTGCTAGCCAAGAAAATGTTGTTAGATGAAATGCTATAGAAGATGATAAAGTAGTTTAGAAGTCTCAAATTTTGGGTAATTATACTTGGGAAATTGGGAAATCAGATTTGGACCTTACATTGTAGAATACACTAGACCTAGATGTGTGGAGTTGAAAAGATACAAATTATAGTCAATAGGCTGTGGAAGGAGACCATTAATTTCCAAAGCAAGTTCTGAAAATGGACATGAATATTCCCTTCTTGTTTTCCAAAAACATTACTATGTTGTTTTCATTGTTAACTTAAAATGTATTTTATAAACTGATTTCTGATGACGAGATTGTCCTTTCCATCTCAAATGGCTCACAAAACACCAGAGAATACTGCACAGGCTGCATGAGGGAAGGAAGGGCATGTGATAGAACAAAGCTGGAATGTAGGCCACATGTAAGAAATATGAACAGTAAGTCTGAAGAATGATTAAGCTGTACAGTGGAGAGCCTTATATAATGTCATATCTTATTAGATAGATATCTCAATTTACAAGTTAAGTTTTGAAATAATTGCAATTGGCTTTATTAGCAGATATGTTTCTATTGCAAAAATTAGAGAGCTACCACTGCAAGGTGCCTTTCCTTCCTGTGGTCATATACCCAAGTCCTAAGGAGCCCAACTGAAATGAGTGAGATTCCTTGGCTGAAAAGAATATTTGTTATCACTCTGGTATCCCTTAGTAGACAATAGAAAAAAAAAAAAGTGGCACTTTTTTAAAGCAGGGGAATTATGTGATCAGAACTGAACATTGCTTAAAGCAATTTGGCAGCAGTGTCAAAGTTATATCAGAAGAAATATATAAATTATTTAAATAGACCAAGTGAAATGTAATAAAAGCCAGCAAGAGGCATCCAAAGGCAAAGCTTAGATCTAGACTTCAGAGGCAGCGTTAGAATTCACAGCCACTGCAACTAATTGAATGGAGAGAGGTGCTAAGGGAGGAGTTTCAAGTCTTGACTGAGAAAATATTGAGTTTGCAGATAGAAAAATTCAGGAGAAAAAAGTAGTTTTGAGGTAGAAAGAGTCAAAACTGGGTTTGTGCCCAATAGGGATTATACATAAATATGTTCAGAAGACAAAGGAAAATTAGATCTGACTCATGAAAGAAAGATGAGAATCAGAGATTTAGAGGTGCAGATTTGGTTCACGCATACAAGATGAAAATTCCCCATTGCAAAAGATATGGTGAATGTGTATTTAAAAAGTTTATATTTAGGAAAGAAACAGCAGATGGTTATTGTTGATCTTTAAAATATATCATGTTAACCTTCAAGTAAATGTCTTCCTAATTAAAACTTTGAAGATAATGCTAACTTTCTCATGGTAATATTGGAATAAGAAACAAAAAAAATAATGGGACAAACAAGTTTAATTTGGGAACATTCTAGTTTTGGCTACTCATAGTTTAAAATTTTAAAAGCAAAGCTGTTTAAAGAACTTAAAAACAAATTAAAATAAATGACCCTCAGGGGTCAAATATTGGCACCCATTAGGTTTACTTGCAACAAGAATCTCATAGCTTTGAATCAAGTCTGTTGTATTGAAGTGGGTAAATTAATGTGAAAAATTTCTACAGGATTTTCTTTTATTTTAAATCAAGCATACATAAAGAATTGCATAATATGTATTCTAGCATTTTGAACCAAAAGTTCAGTGTTTATAGGCCTCAGGCAAATGTTCAGTACCTTTCAAAAATATAAGGCACATAGTCAAGAAGAAAATTCTCTCTCCATTGGAGCCTACTAAATCAACACATTGCATATGAAATCCTTCATCTCCTTCCACTGTTTAGAAAATACAGGGACTAATCTTAATGTGAAAGTTTAATATAAAAATTACATAATATATGAAGCTGGAATCGTGGTAAACAAAGCACATCAATGAATAGTTACCAACTATGCCTTATTTATTACTGCAATTTAGACTTTTAAAAATCTGAAAATTTAGAATCAACATGTTTTATAGCTAGAAGGGAAGGTTCTATAAGAGTATTTATATCACAAGATATGCCACAGAATTTTTGGGAATTGTGGAAGAAGTTTGGGTAATACTACAAATGTTTATTAAAACTTTATTTTTAAAACCTGCAGTGACATATGTACACTGAAATATCATACATTAAGTAACAACACATTGTTTGTCCTTAGTTTTGAGTCTGTGCTTTGGTGGTAATTTGTCCTGGAGAGAAATCTGAGATAAAACCTCTCCTGTTGTGCTTATTTAATTGAAGAGTATGTAGAACTTAAAAATTCAATTTTAAAAATATATTACCACAGAGTATAAGTAACAGGATGTATGTGGGATCCCCTACAAATAAAAGATAAATCTAAGTTTTTCAACATTTTAAGGAAACATATAAGAATATATACAATAAAGGTAAACAACAAAAATAATAAAAAGTAACAGAAAATAATAATAACTTTAACTCCCTTTTAAAAATATTTTATGGTCATCATAACTAAACTATTATTCTGATAGATTGACTTTATAACTAATAAATGCTATAAATTTTACATATAAAATTAAAATAGTATGTAAATCCTGTTTTTAATTTTGAACACATGGTCACCTGCCTTCTATAGGTATTTTAGTCACTTCTGGCTGTTACAACAAAGTACCATAGACTGTGTGTCTTATATGCAACAGAAATGTATTACTCATAATTCTGAAGGTTAGAAGTCTGTGTTTAGGGTACCAGCATGATTAGGTTACGTTCTGTGAGAACCCTTTCTTGCATGCAGATTGCTAACTTCTTGTATTCTTATGTGGAAGAAAGAGAGAAAGCTAGCTCTCTGTCCTCTGTTTATAAAGGCACTTTTCACATTTATGAGGACTCCACACTCATGACCTAATTAACTGTCAATGGCCCCAACCTCCAAATATCATTATGTGGGATTAGAGTTCAACGTATAAATTTTGGGTTGACACAAATATTCAGTTTCTAACAGTATTTGATTAGCAGCATACAATGATGATATTTTATTGAGCTCTATTGCCACATCATACCATAGATCACCAGTGCCCTCTTTACCAGTTTATATAGTCATGAATGTCTTTAAATTCAATCATATTGGAAAACCAATTTTTTAAAACCCAGAACCAATTCCAGAAACTTACCTTTAAGATTCTGCTTGAATAAATCTGACAGTAACCAGAGGGGAGGTGGGAGGGGATCATGGTGGGAAAGGGGGAAGGGTTTTCAGGAACAACTATAAAGGACACATGGACAAAACCAAGGGGGCATGCAAGCGGGGAAGGGAGGTGGGGATCACTGTGGGGGGAGTGGAGGGTGTAAATGCAGACAACTGTACTTGAACAACAATAAAATAAATTTGAAAAAAGGATTCTGTTCAAATAGAAACACTCTTAGAAAGAAAATCTGTATCAGTCAGAGTTGTACCAAAGAAACAGAAATATATAATTATGTATGTGTGTGTATATATAGTTTGTATGTATATGTATGTGGTGTGTGTAAACACAAACATAGAGACAGACATTTCTTTAAAGGAATTGGTTTATGAGATTGTGACATCTGGGTAAGAAAGTCTGAATTCTATAGCACAGGATGGACATGCTGAGAGTGCCCAGGCAAGACCAGATGCTGCAGTCCACTGGAGGAGATTATTATTCTTCAGTTTTATGCTTAAAGGCTTTTAACTGATTGTACGATATGTACCCAGATTGTCAAGGATAATTTCTTTTTCCTAAAGTCAACTGATTATAAATGTTAACCACATACCCACACAGCAACAACCAGATTAGTGTGTGATAGAATAACTGAGAACTATGGCCAAACTGATATATAAAAGCAAACATCACAGCAGTAAAAAGGAAAATATTAATTAGTAATACATAGGACAAATGGAAAACAAATAACAAGATGGAACACTAAGGCTTGCAGATCCAAGATTGCAACAGAGTAGGTGAAAGGCACACTCATCTCCTCCCAGACCAAACTGGAATTACAACTAAATTATAAAAGAACCATCCTGAATAACCAACTGAAGACTCACTGAAGAGAAGTTTTATAACCAAGGATTTACAGAAGAAGCCACATCAAGACTGGTATGAAGGGCAGAGACGTGAAAAGGGCTGGCCCCGCTCCCCTGGGTGGCAGCTGAGGTTCCAGAGAGATATCTCAGCTGCAGGGGCTTCCCCCTGAGGAGCATGGATCTAAACCCTAAATTGGCCTCCAGGCCCAGAACACCAGAGCCACCCACATAATATCTGGCTGTGAAAAGCAGCAGGGATTGTGTCTACTAAGGAGAGGCAGGAGTCTGCTAGAGATACAGGTGCACTCCTAAAGGGCCAACACACAAAATTTTGTTCACAGCCACTCGGGCTGGGTTCTAGAAGAGGGAGGGTAGAGTGGACTAGAGTCACAAGAGGAAAGTGCGAGGTTTGTGGCCCTATGGAGAGAGATTAAGTGACAGCTGCCAGGATGCTGTGCTGAATCATTCTGCCAAACTACAGACACCATTGTCTTGGGTGAAGAACTCCCCTTCATAGGCACAAGCCTGGGGGAATGCAATAGCCTCACTCTTGAAAACTCCCTCTCAACCTACTCTGCCAAGCTTATGTCCCAGTGAGAAGTCTGCTGCCTTGGCCAGAGTGTAAAGAGCTGGGCAGAATCAAGGGGTGTCAGTGACTGAGTTGTGTGGCTTTAGGTTGGGGGCATTTCCCCTTAATTTCCTATGAACTTGACTGGCACTTTCCCTTCATGGGAAATCTGCTAGAACCTCAGATTTCTGGTAGACATACCCACTGGGCTCCAGAGGCCCCACACCCGCCTGACTCCTAGTGGCTCTACCCTGCCAAGGTCAGGAAGAAATTTTCAGGAGAGACTGAGTTGTGTGGCTCTGAGACAAGAACCATAATCCCCACTTTTCCTGAAGCTGACTGGCACCACCCCTTCCTGGGAGATCCACTGGCCCTATCTTCCTGACTCCTGGCAGACCCACCTTGCTGAGCTTCATCTCCTCCTGGCAGAATCTGGCACAGACTAAGCTGTGGGACTCTAGGAGAGAGGCCATTTTTCCACTGCATGCCAGAGAAGAGCCCTCCTTTCAGAGGGCCAAATCTTAGTCTTCTTGTGCCTGATAAACTCTGCTGGCCTCACTTTGACAATTCGTTTAGACTTCACTCCACAACAAAGTTCTGTGGATACCTAGAAAGGGTCAGCTAGACCGGTATAACAGGGAATTTGTTGAGTGTCCTGAGACCCAACACTGGCACTGAGTTAGAAACTGTATTGATCTAGTGAATACCACATTCCCCTACCTGGTGACTCACTGAGAGCCTAAATAACACAATTCAAGTACAGCCACAGGCTCTTTCACTGACTGAGCCTAACAGGCAGCCAACAGGCAAAGGCAAGTGGAGGCAGATCATGGGGTGACTTGGGACTTTTGCTGACATGCCCCTGGGCATAGTGTTGATGAAAGCTGGCTTTGATATTTCCCACACACACCCAGGCCCAGCAGAGATAGTCACAAACTGGATCACTTGTAGCTCCAAAGAGGTTGCCTAGGGCCAGTCACAGGCAGAGTTTGACATTGGACTGAACCAGAGTCCTTCCCAAGAGACTCAGAACCAATGCACCCAGAAGCCATCTTCAGACATTAGAACAAGACCAATAAGCTTCACAGGCAGCATACCAAAGGGAAAATATCATGAACAACTATAAGTTAATAAACTGGACCATCTGGACAAAATGAATAATTTTCCAAAACTGAATCTGAAAGAATCATAGAATCTGAATTAACAGATTACAGCTAGTGAAATTAAAGCAATGATCCAAAAACTCCCAACAAAAAAGCCCTTGACTGCATAGCTTCACAGGAAAATTTTACCAAACAGTCAAAGAACTTACAATTACCCTTATCAAACTATTATAAAACAATTCAAGAGGAGGGAGGAGTCCTAAGCTTATTTTCTTAGACATGTCCCAAAAGCACCAAGCCACAAAATATGAAAAATAGAGACATTTAGTGAAGAAAGATACAAGATACAGGAAACATTGTATACAGCACAGTGATGCCTTGGTCCCCTTCTGGGGTGTAGTGGGGCTGAGTCACCTGGGTGATTTTTGATGTTCTACTAAAACTCTCTGGACGAGACTTGTTGCATGAGTGGGTGTGCTGTCACAATGAGGCTGCTAATCACCAGTTACCCATAGCTGTGGCCTTCTGAATAATCCAAATAGTTTCCTTGGAGGAATATTCAAACCTAATGCAAAATTTGATGCATATTCATTACTCTCCTCACACAGTCATTTTGAGCATGATTGCCACACAGTTATACATGCTCACCCAACAGCATCTACCACCCACACTGACTAGTACATTGAAGTCATCATTGTTCACACATGTGCATTCCAGTCCACTCTCCTTGGTGCCAGGTTACATTGATGTGGCGCAAACCGTACTGGTTGTATTAACAGTGGCTGGACTTTTTCTGGACAGATCTCATAACTCAAAGTAACAAAGACCATGTATGACAAACCCACAGCAAACATTATAGTCAATGGGCAAAAAATAAAGCATTTCCCTTAAGATCAGGAACAAGATGGGGATGTCCACGTTTACCTCCCTTACTCAACATAGTAATGGAAGTCTTAGCCACTATAATCAGATAAAAGTAGAAACAAAAGGCATCCAAACTGGAAAAAAAGAAGTAAAACTGAAATTATTTGAAGATGACATGATGCTCTACATAGAGAACCCTATACATTGCACAAAAACACCACTAGAACTTATAAATGAATTCAGTAAAATAGCAGGACACATAATAAATGTAGAGAAATCGGTTGCATTTTCTATATTAATAATGAAATATCTGAAAGGAAAACTAAAAATACAATTCTACTTCCAATTTCATTTAAAAAGCATGTAAGAGTAAATTTAATCAGGAATTGTAGTAGCCTTGTACTTGGAAATTATAAGACACTGAAAAGAAATTAAAAAGATACAAATAAATGGAAGTATATACCATGTTCATGGATTGGAAAAATAAAGATCATTAAAATACCCATAGTGTCCAAAATAATCTATAGATTCAATGCAATTCCATCAAGATATCAATGGTGTATTCACCAAATTAAAACAAATATTTCATAAATTTATTTGGAACCACAAAAGGTCCTAAATAGCCACTGTAATTTTGAGAGAGAAGAACAGAGTTGGAGGAATCATGCTACCCAATATCAAACTAAAATCCAAGGCCATAGTAATGAAAACAGCTTTGTACTGGCATAAAAACACACATAGAGATCAATGGAACAGAATGGAAAGTCCAGAAATAAACCCACAGCTTTATGGTCAACTTATACTTGACAAAGGAGGCAAAAACCTACAATGGGATAATGATAGCTTATTCAATAAATGGTGTTGGGAAAAATTGGGCAGATATGTACAAAAAATAAAACTAGACCACCTCTAACACCACACACAACAATATACTCAAAATGGATTAAAGACTTAAATGTTAGACTCAACCCCATAAAACTAGGAAAAATCATAGGCAGTAATATCTCCCATATTTTTCATAACAATATTTTTTTCTGATATATCACCTCAGGCCAGGAAAACAAAAGAAGAAAATAAATTGGACTACATCAAAATATAAAGTTTTCAGCATAGCAAAATAACCTATCAACAAAATGAAAAG
Source organism: Tonatia bakeri (assembly GCA_004024845.1). NCBI lineage: Eukaryota > Metazoa > Chordata > Mammalia > Chiroptera > Phyllostomidae > Tonatia > Tonatia bakeri. The sequence goes on along the minus strand of PVIA01003484.1, from coordinate 93,686 downwards.
ACAACCCAAAGAATGGGAGAACATATCCGCCAATGATACATTTTGATAAGGGTTTAATTTCCAAAATCCACAAAGAATATACAAAATTCAATGTAATGACAAAAAATCCAATTTAAAAAAAATGGTCAAAGAACTTGAATAGACATTCCTCCAAAGAGGAAATACAGATAGCTACTTGACATGAGAAAATGTGCTCAGCATTACTAATCATCAGAGAAATGTAAGTTAAACCACAGTGACATATCACTCCAAACACGTCAGATAGGTTTCATCAATAAATCAACAAAGAATTAAGTGTTGGTGAAGATGTGGAGAAAAGGGAACCATTGGCACTATTGGTGGGAATGCAGATTGGGGCAGCCACTCTAGAAAGCAGTATGGAGATATCTCAAAAAATTGAAAATGGAACTGACTGATGACCCAACAATTCCACTTTCAGGAATATATCCAAAAAAACCCAAAACACTAATTCAAAAGAATACACATTTCCCTGTGTTCACTACAGCATTAGTTATAAAAGCCAAGATTTGGAAGACACTCGAGTGTTCATCAGCAGATGAATGGACAAAAAAACTGTGGTATATTTATACAGAGGAATACTACTAAGGCACATAAAAGGAACATTCATTCATGACAGCATGAATGAACCCGGAGAGCATTACACTAAGTGAAATAAGATAGGCAGAGAAAGACAAGTACCATATGATTTCACTCATATGTGGAATGTAATGAACAAAATAAACTAATGAACAAAATGGAAACAGACTCATGGGTAGAGAACAGACAGACAGCTGTCAGAGGGGAGTAAGGTTGTGGGGCTGGATGAAAAAGGTGAAGGAATTAAACAGAAAAAAATCATAGACATAGACAACAGTATGGTGGTTAACAAAGGGAAAAAGGGAGGTGTGAGCAGGTGTAGGAAGGTATAAATGGTGATAGAGTGGAGGGTATAAATGGAGAGATAAGTGGTGATGGAAGGAGACTGGACTTGGAGTGGTGACACACGATACAATATACTGATAATGCATTACAGAATTTTCCACCATTAACCAGTGACCCCAATAAATTCAATAAAAAAGAAAAAAGATGAAACACTTAAATCTCACCTAGTAATAATTGCATTCAATGTAAAAGGTCTAAATACACTAATTACCAGTAAAGAGCATATATTTGCACACTGGTTATCAAATAGTACCGAACTACAAGCTATCTAAAAGCAATCACCTTTAATGAAAAGTCAGATGTAAAAGTGAAAAGAAAAATGTTTATCATGCAAACTCAAATAACAAGAAGAGTAGAGAAGCTATATTAATTTAAGACAAAATAGGCTTCAGGAGAAAAAATGTTACCAGAAATAAAAGGGTCATTTTATAATGATAAAAGTATAAATTCACCAAGAGAACATATAAGTATGTATGTAAATAATAATAAAAGAAATTTTGACTTTTAATTTTGAAATCTTTAAAATTAAAGATTTTAAATGGTACTTATAATTTCCAGTAAGTTGTTACTATTGAATTAAAATATAATTTATGATAAATGTGTTATATATTATACATTTCATATAATATATTTTATATAATTTATATATGTATTTATATATAATATATATTTTCCTCAGTGAAAAGAAAAGGAATGTATACAGAGAGCAATGTTATTATTTTCCTTCTAGTACAAAACATGCTGTGTGGTAAATTTTGGTCCCAAAGGACTCAGCCTTTCCCATTTTATATTCAGAGGGTGAATGAATTGTGGTTGCACAGGGAAGTTCTATTAGTAAATACCGTTTTGAAATACTGCTCTTAGTGATCATATAAGTTTACTGCATTTTTCCCATTTTAAATCCAACAGTGTTTAGTTTTATAAAAACTGACAATCATTCTTTTGTCAGTTTGCAAATTCAAGTAATACACTATACAGTGAAATTATATTTGGAAAATAGTTTTCCTGTGTAACTAATTTACTTTGCTTTCAGTGTTGCTGGTATACACACAACATTTTCTATTTTCCTCAGCAAGGGCAAGAAATACAGCTTTTAACATTAAGTCTGACAAGAATTTGAGAGGTTAGAAACAGCAACTAAGTCTCTTTCTCTCCTCTCTGTCAGTCACTTACTGCACACTGACTAATCTCTTCAGCAAAAACAAAACACACATCAAAGTCAGGGACTTTAAACATAAAAATAAATGAACTTTAAAGACAGATTTTTGTGCAGAATATGTGATTTCCACACAATTCCCAAAAGCCCAAAGTGTTAATTAAAGGAAGATAATGACATTTCAACATAAGTAGGAATCATCTTGAATGAGAACACTCAAGCGCTCTCAAAGTAATAGTCACGAGTGCCCAGCATACTAATATACAGCTTGTGAAATTCATGTATCACTAAGCTGTCGCTGATGTTGTTTATATGCCATTTGGTTTAGAGGTTACAATATGGTCTGACAGTATAATGTGCTATTTATATGATTCCTAGGTTACATTTCATATTTCGATTAGATATATAAGTGGTGCTGCTGTCAGGTGGTGAATGCTCTTCCTCTGCAAGCAGCTGTTTAAGAGGAAGGGGAAAAGAGGGGAGAGAAACAACGAAAACCACCAGGGGCATTACTTTAATGTGTTTCTGAGAGCATAAAGAATTCTGCTCTTGGGACATCTCATTTCAACCACATAATATAAATTCTTCACCATCAAACGTATATTGATACTCATTTACCCTCTCTTTCAAAACCCAGGGACACAAAAAGGGTTGTTTAATTAAACTTTCATTGACTTTCTTTTAGAAATCTAATAGATTCCAGAGCTTTATGCAAACTAGACCATTTGGTAAAAACCTAGTAGACAATGATAACTACAGCAGCTGACAGTTTCAAAATCAGTGCTAAGTCTTATACTCCACCTGTCTAAGAATGACCTGGAGGAGTTGTTAAAATAGACTTTGGGGGCCCAGGTTTGTGCCTGGACATGTGAACTTGCATTTCCATAAAGCTCCTCAGTAATAGTGATGCTGCTGGCTTGCAGTTGACACTGAGTAACAATGCTCTTGTCATCTGGAAATATTTATGTCCAGGTAGAGTAAACAATTACCTATGTTAAATTATGTCCTATTAAAAAACAGTCAGATTCAGCCTATAAATTTTAGCAAAACTCTCTTCCTTTGTATAGGCATCAGAGGCAACTAAGAAAGCTGAAGACAATTTATTTTTCAGGATCACAATTCTAAACAAGTGTCTCAGCACTATGAGGTCCTTAGATGGTAGATAAATGAGTTTCATCACATCGATGACCTTTATAAAAAGTGAGAAATATATCTAGTACTACATAAAACATTAGTCCCGTGGTCACCAATAGTCACAGCTATATCTCTAATGTTAAATGGATCCTTTCCAACAAAAGCAGGACATAGGCCCTGCAGGGTCATGATTAAGGTGTACTGAAGAGATCTCAAAATCCACACTAAGGATTGTTCATTTTAAAGTGATTGTTATGAAATTACACTATTAACTTTGACATTTATCCACCATTGCAGTCTGGGCTCAGTAAGGAGATACAAAACTCCACAATAGCTTAAACAAAGGTCATTTAATGTAAAGAATAATTATTTACAATAAAAGGGTAACTATGATGTATAAGGAAACTCTGCCCCTAGTTCTAGCTGCCAGGCCGGACCTGCTCAGCAGTTTCTGGGCAAGCAACAGGCCACTTTAGAATGCAGACAATCAACAGCTCATGGTGTGTAAGCATGCAGTGCAAGTCCAGGTGCTGATAGGAACCAGACTCATTCAGAATGACCAGGCCACATGGGGAGTAACTGTAAGCAAGCTGTAAGATGCTTCCAGAAAGAAAATTCAGGCACAGGAGACTTGGACAGGAGGCCCTCAGATCACACTCTCTGTAGCACCTATCATTTGAGTGCTCAAGGATGGGGAACAGTTATAATCTCTAGGCCAACACTGCAAGATCCTATAGAGACCACCTTCTGGGCTTCTGCTGAGACAGTGCTCAATGGCTGTTCTCAGGCTTACACTCTCTCTTCCTTTTCAGCATCTCCTGTGTAAGGAGAAACACTGTTTACACCTATAACACCTAACAACAAAAATACCACTTACTTTTCCTAATTCAAATTTAAGTGGTAATCTGGGAATCATAAAAATAACATCTGTCCTATAACATTTTAGCATCTGTCAATGTTAAAACCTTTTAAACCAAAGCCATATAAACAAAATCAGAGAACACTTAGTCATGCATAAATTTCACAAGCATATAATTAGTATGCTGGATATTTGTGACTATTAATTTGAGGAGGTTTAAGTATTGCCACTCAAGTTGATTGCTGTGTTGATTTTATAGTTTTCTATTGTATTTCTATTTATACTTTTATCTTAATTATTTTCTTCCACTTTTTTTATTAAATTTATAAATTTTTAGCTCTTAAGGTACACTCTCAGTAGCCTAGATCAGTGATCTCAAACCTCTCCTCTTTTTCTTTTAAACTTTGTGTTTTATCGTTGTCCAAGTATAGTTGTCTCCATTTTCCTCCCTCTACTCTCCCCACCCCAGCCATCCCCACTTCCCACCCTTGATCCTACCCCACTTTGGTTTTGTCCATGTGTTCTTTATAGATGTTCCTGACAACCCTTCCCCCTCCCCCCATTAACCCCTTCCACCTCCCCCATGGTTACTGTCAGTTTGTTCTTTATTTCAGTGTCTCTGGTTATATTTTGCTTGCTGGTTTGTTTTGTTGATTAGGTTCCACCTATAGGTGAGATCATATGGCATTTGTCTTTCACCACCTGGCTTATTTCACTTAGCATAATGCTCTCCAGATCCATCCGTGCTGTCACAAAGAGTAGGAGCTCCTTCTTTCTTTCTGCTGAGTAGTATTCCATTTCATAAATGCACCATAGTTTTTAACCCATTCATTTCCTGGTGGGCACTTAGGTTGCTTCCAGCACTTGGCTATGGTAAATTGTCCTGCTATGAACATTGGGGTGCATACAAACCTCTCTTCTAATAAAAGTATCAAAGAAAAAAGTATCAAAGCACAAATTTTCCTCAAAATATTGCTTTTTCTGCAACTTAAAAATTTTTGAATAGTTTATTTTTATTGTATTTTTTCCATTACCCTTTAGCCCCTCTAATCCCTCTTTTACCCCCACCCATGACCCTCCCCTGGCAATCACCACATTGTTGTCCATGTCCATGAGTCCTTTTTCCTTCTTGATCTATCCTTCTACTCACCAAACTCCACCCTAGAGCTGTCATCCTGGTCTCTATCGATGAGTCTTTCTTTATTTTGCTTGTTAGTTCAATTTGTTCATTAGATTCCACATATGAATGAGATCATATGGTGCTTGTCTTTCTCTGACTGACTTGTTTCACTCAGCATAATGTTCTTCAGGTCCATCCATGCTGTTGAAAAGGGTAAAATGTTCTCTTTTTTTTATAGCCACGTAGTATTCCATTGTGTAAATGTACCATAGCTGTTTTATCCACTCATCTACTGATGGACACTTGGGCTATTTCCAAATCTTGCTATTGTAAAAAATGCTGAAAATTTTAATAGGTTTTTAATTTTTTTTATTATGTTTCAAATATTTTCTAACTTCCATTACAATTTTGCATTTGATGAGTTGTTTAGAAGTATTATATAAAGTTTCCAACTATTTGGGGGTTTCCAGATTTTTTTTTATTTATTTCTAATTTAACTTTATGTTCTCAGAGAACATTCTCTGAGTGATCTTCATTCTTTTAAATTATTGAGGCTTTTATGGCTAAGCATATGGTCTATCTTGGTTAATGTTCCATGTACAATTGAAAGTGATGTGTACTCTGCAGTTGCTGGGTGTAGTGTTCTATAAATGTTAATTAGGTTAAATTGGTTGATAATGTAATTCAAGTAGTCCACCTACTTCCTGATTGTGTCTACTTGTTCTATTACCGATAGAGGAGTTTTGAAATTACCAGCTTTAATTGTGGATTTATGTACTCCTTTCAAGATTATCAGGGTTTGCTTCATGTGTTCTAAAGTTTTTATATTTTGTGTATATACATTTAGGCTTATAATGGTTCTTGTTTCATTTATTCTATTATCATTGGGAAATTTCACCTTAGTATTTAGTAATATTTCCTGTACCAAAGTCACCTTTGTCTGATATTTATATAGGCACTTCAGCTTTCTTATTATTAGAGTTTACACAGTATATCCTCCCCCATCCCTTTTCTTTTAAATCATCTGTGTCTTTATAATTAAAGTGTGTTTCTTGCAGAGCAAACTTAATTGGAAATAGCTTTGTTTTATCCATTCTGAAGATTACTGGCTTATAACTGGCATGTTTAATTCATTTATATTTAATACAATTATTGATGTAGTTCCATTAACTCTACCTTGCAATCAGTTTTCTATTTATCTCTTAGAGGTTTTCTTTCCTGTTCTTTTCATTTCTTTTCTTTTTCTTCTACCATTTAGATTGAGTATTTTTGGTTTTAAATGATATCTCTCCTCCTGGGTTAACATTTGATTCTTTTTTATAGGGTGTTCTATTGAATAAATATGCATCTTTAACTTATCAGTGTTTCAATCTTATCATTTTTGCAATAATTGTTATAAAATTTACTTCTCCCTAAACTATAAACCCCATACATATTTTTATTATTTTGCTTCAAATATATAATGATTTTTCAAAGTAATTTTAAAAATAAAAAATACAATGAAATTTATTACACTTACTAGCATGGTTATCATTTGTACAGATCTCATTTTGTATAAATCTGTCTATTTTAGCCCTATTTCTTTTGCAATACCTGAATTCTCTGTAGAATTTTCTGAGTTCTTAATATGGCCACTCCATTGTGACTGGCCATACCCAAGGGTTTCTCAGCCTTTTACCAGTTCTGGTACTGTTTTTTGTTTGAAAATCCTTCATGATTATTTTCTCCCATTTTCATTCTGTGTATGGCCCTTTGGAATATTACCCTACGCGTGTGCAGTTTGGTATTCAAAGACTCAAGGAGAAACCTATGCGGATTTCTGGAGGTTTTTTTTCTGCATAGTTTAAACAAATGCTGAAGCCAAATTCCTTCCAAAATGAACTCTAAAAATCTTAGATTTATTTAAATCTAAATAATCCCCACCTAATATATATGTTACTTTTCTTTGTCATTTTTTTCTACCTATTTTTTATAACATCCGAAAAAAGAACAGCTTTGAGTTAGGAGAATATGGCAGTAATTCAGGTGATAAACAGCAACGTCTTAGAGTAGTGGTGACAGCAATGACAGTGGTGGAGAGGAGAAGCGGTTTGATTTGGAGTGTTATAGTGAAGGCATTGTATAATGCATTTGCTTCTGGACTAGATCTGGATTGTTATAGAAGGAGGGGAGACAATGCTGACTCCAACCCTTAGAAATGATTAACTGGTAGATTTACATTGTCATCCACTAAGGGAAAGCATCACGGGAGGATCCAGTTTGGCCTGTTGAAACCATGGGTTTAATACTTGTGGTTTCTACAGGAGAATTAAATTCATGGTTTAAATTCTCCTTATGAGGAGAATTTAAGTTTAATAAATCAATTAAATATGTAAGTGGAAATATCTAAAATTAGATATGTGAAGCTAGAATTCAGGAGAAAAGGTCAACACTGGAAATAAAAATTCGAGAGCTGTCAACATGTGCATAGAATTTAAGGACATGAAACAGGATACAATCAACTGATACAGTGTATGTAGATAGACCAAAATGTGGTCTGAGGGGGAATCCTCAGCCATGGCAATATTTAGGGAGTGGAGGTAAAAGGAGATCTAACAAAGGAGACAGAGTAGCCAGCTACCAGCTATGTAAGAGGAAAAGTGAGAGTAGTGTCCTGTAAGACATCTGAGGAAAGTATTTCAAAAGAATCAAATGGGCCAAATACCATCAATAGCTTAGGTACTTTCAGGTGAGGTGGCCATTGGATCTGTCACTTTTAGAGTTTATAGATGACAAATGAAAAGGTATGTTTCAGTGGAGCAAAATGACAAAAGTGTAACCAGAATTGGTTTAAAAGAAAATGCAAATGGAAGATGTAGAGTCAGCTAATAATGACAACTCTTCTGAGGAGTTTTTCTGTGAAAAGGAGCAAGAAGTAGATTGAAATCTCAGTAGACTGGGGAAAATCCAAATCAAAAGCAGTGTCCTGAAATAATGAGTGGCAAGAAATGGAATCCAGAGGAAAGGTGGAAAGAATTTAGGTAGCATTTTAATCATTCAATAGGAAAGAAGGAAGTGGAAATGCTGATACATTAAGTTGGTAAATTTGATGCTGAGGTGGACATTTTGTTATAATCAGTACTATTTTGCAATGCTAGGAGGGAAGAAGAGATAACTTGACTACTGGTTTCCAGAAGTACCAGATGAAGAAAGGAGATTCCTGCTAAATGCATGATCTGCAAAGGCCCAAAGCATAAAACATCACCACCTCCTCACTTCTACAAACACATACGCTTAACTTAAAGACAATGCTGACTTTTTATAGGAATTCTTAAATTTCCTTATGGTCTGAACTGACTGTCAAGTAACTTTGAAATCAAAAAATTTTAATTACTTTAAAATTTTAAAAACTGAAATGAAAATATCTTTTTAAGATATTCATATAAGCAACAACTTTTCCATTACATGCAAAATGTAATTAATGCAATCTAAGTTGCTGTAAAAACAATTACTAATCAGAATACAGAGTAATCACATAGTGGAATGCTACATGATTGCAAATATTTATAAAGTTTTGAGAGAGGTAGGAAGGCCCTTTATTCCTGAATGGGTTGATATAAATAAAACAGGGGGATAAGGAACTCTCTAACTACCTCTCCATATAATTTCTGAAGGCAAATTCAACAACTAAAGGAAAAGGAAAGAAAACACAGATGTGCCCTGTCAGTAATGAAACTGAAAGAGATGAGGCCCAGGGAGAACTACATGAAACAAAAACTGTCTCCTGGATCCTCTCTCTAAGGAGAGGAGAGTTAACATGAAGATTTGAGTCAAGATGGAAAATGATGAACAATCGTAATTAGGTATGCATTGGATAGATTTCCTCTACTTTGATTCTGTTTAAAAGGGAATAAATAATGATGTATAATATATTCAGAGTGTGAATTTTTGCTTCTAGCTTATAATTCCCAAAGGAATTCACTGACGATTACACTACAGCCTGCAAAGCTACCAGTTCTCTATTTGTTAGTTTCACTGGGATTTTGTTTTTATTCTTTCTTGTTTGTTTGTTTTAACAAAATAAAATTGTACCTTTCCAAGGTTTTTATTTTTCCATCATATATATCTATAAGACATTCACTTCAGCATTTCCATTTGTGAAATAATTGTTTTATGTGTGTGGCGAGCTACTCAAAGGTAAATAAAATTAAACACAGAGAATGCATTTTTATGAAAGCATATGTTCAGGGACTGGGAAATTAACAAGCTCCCTGAAGTAAACAAAACCTCTAGGATAACACAGAATGGGTGGGTCCCATATCACAACCAATGGAATAGGGGATTATAGAATTTTCACCAGACACCAGTTGTAAAGAATAGTTATTTTCCAAAAATCATTCTCCATAAATCAGACATACTTAAAACAAAAAGGTTTTCCCTTGTCTAACCACAATTTTAAAATAATTATCTACATATGCAAAGAAAACAAGATTTGAACTATCCAGATAACTCTAGCTAGTAATAAATTTGGAGAAACAGTTGTATCTGGATAATTGCTTCCATTCTCCACTGCTTTTACATGATTGGAAATGAGATTTTTTTAAATTACATTGCAAAACAGTGTGAAATGAATGATCAGGGCAACATCAGCAATAACCTAAGTCTTTATTACGAGGCCACTCTGCAGTCTCACATTGTTGTACCCATGATCCTTTTATCTAGTTTTCTAATCTTATAAGACAGTTAGAAATATATTTCTTGCCTATCTTTCAAATATTCTTTGTGCCTGTCAACAAAGATTTCCTAAAACAACAGTTAACAGCCATTGTTGAAAAAATAATCTGTTCAATAAATTTTGTCTACACTTATCATCAGATTAATTTTTTCCCACTGTTACTGGCAAAACAGTGACTTTATTTTTCTAATAATTAGCACTTCTATGGAGTTTGGTCCCAATGTGTATCTCCAGATGTACTCCTTTTTATTTCCCAGAATTAATGATATATACAATTAGGTCTGTTATCTTGTTCAAAGGATTATCTATATCTTTCCCTTAATCTACTATAGCATATATTCACATTCACATGTTTATATGATTCTATGATTTCTTTAAAAATTAGGACATTGTCAGAATAGTTCTGATATAAAATCACATTTTTTTCTAAGAAGTGTAAATATTTCCCAACCAAACCTCTGACATCATAAGGATATTGATATTTACAGACATAAAATTTTAAATGTTTAAAATTGACTTTGTAATTTTATTTCTTTGACTCAGTAACATTATTTCTATGTAATTCTCTTAAATATCTACCCTGAAGGGATTATTTTGCTTAGGATCCAGGCTTTTGATTTTCTTCAAGATCAAATACAAGGCCATGTCTTTCAAAACTGTGAAGACCAAAGGGAAAAGAGAAACAACACAAGAGAAATCCCAAATGGTGCAGTGAATTCTGTAAATTTATGCCTTAACACCAAAACCAAACAAATTGGCTTTTTGTCGATGACTGTGTCAGAAGGGAAATTTCCAGAAAATGAGGAAACTGAATAGATATTCCAAATTTGTCTGAGATACAAACAAAAATAACTCATTTTTCTTTGCACATTTTTCAATATCTGGTTACCTTCACAATATGTACCAGACCACTAAATATACACTCTTTTGAACAATTAGTTCTCAAAAGCAAACCCACTTATTGGAAAAGTAGATGTTAAAAGACTTTTGCATACTGAATTACTTTCCTTATTTTCTCCATAAAAGAATAAACTATTTCCCACTAATTGAGCTAGGCTTATGAGTCCCATTAATGCAGATAATAAAAACAGAAAATACAAAATAAAGCTGCCCATCTTAACTTAGTTCAGATGCTTGATAATCACTGAGGCCACAAAGTTATTTTCTGAGGAAGGCTCCTGAATCAGAAAATATTGGATTTGGTATTGTTAAAACATTATTCTGATACTTGGTAAAATGGAAAAAAAAGACTTTATTCATAATTACCGAGATCAATGTCAAGACTATCATAATAGGGAAGAGAGATATGGATAGTTCAGTTCCTCATACACAAAAGATAACCGAGGATGTACAGCCAAAGGACAAAGTAAAGGAGTCAGTAAGTAGAAAATTATTAAGAGGGGACATTAATGATAGGGGAATTCTTGCTAAACTGACAATAGGATTTTTGTTGAAGGCAGGTCAGGGAATTACACATCAAAAGTGGAGGGGGAGGGACTTGATCAGAAACTGTACATCATCAGATGTCAAGAGTATGGAGATTCTTGTTAAACTGGCTTAGAATTTTTGCTAAAACTGGGCAATGCAGGCCTGGCAGAACAGGATGGACACAGAAGGCCGAAGCTGAAAAGAGGGCTCAGAGGAATCTCAAGTTTTGTCAGGAGGGTCTTTGTCAGTAGCATGATTTGGAAACGCAAAATTCACAGTAGCTTATACAAGTGTAGATTCATATTTTCTTTAATTACTAAACAAGGCTAAGATAAAGCTCCACGACTTTAGGAAAACAGGTTCATAACTTTCTAGAGCATGTCCTTAAGACATGGTTTGCAACTCATGGTCAAAAATGGCCAACTGAAAATAAAAGTCACCTGTTCATCCTCCCAACCAGCATATACAGATCATGCCAAAGACTTGTGTGGCTCATCTTGCTCCAAGTGTTGCTAGCTTGGATGGCTCTAATATTGCTGGATTATTCAACGTGGCCTCACATACTCATCTGCAGGGGGAGGGAGGATGGAAAGTAGGCCTTGGTATTAATTTTTCAGTGGGGAACTTTGTTCTTCTTCAGGGGCCTCTTTTCTCCTTTACTATCTCTTATTCCCAGGGTTTCTCTCTCTTTATATAGCTTTCTGGGAAGATCCAGGACTTCTTTGAATAAAAGCTGGTTTCCAAAAAATAAAAGTGGGACTATAAGATCTCTTAACACAGTGGCCAAAAGATGTACTATGTTACATCTATCACATTGTTCTTGTCAAGTGAAGTCAAGGTAAGCCCAGACTCAAGAGAAGAGGAAATGAATCCTCTGCTATGTGGGAGAAATACTATGCATACGCAGGAGTAAAAAGAATTGCTGGCAGCCATCTTTGCAGACACCCCACCACAGTTCATCTTCAGGCACTCAAGCTCTCCCGTACTTTGCCACTTTCGACTAAAAGCAAACTTTGGGAACTTCTTTATCATCTCTTATACATTTTATCCAAACCCAGAACCTCTTCATACACTTCACATCTAGCTAACATTGTACCTTTGGTGAATTTTTGTTCCTCCAAATATGTATATATTACTAAAACAAGTTCAAAACATGTATCTATGATTAATTAACGTTTTAACATCAAACTCCAGTATACGTATTCTTATTAGCATCAGGCACCATGACAAAACATGACAGAGATGGAGTAAGTAGTGAGGTATTTGTAAGTGCAGAGGTGCTTCCTCAAATTATTTGTATCCCGTTACAGAAGTTTAGAATTATATCCTCCTTAGAGAAATAAAATTACTCAAACTGATGAGAATTTCAAGCCCTTCATCCAGAAGAAACAGTTTGAATTATGTTTTGTGCAGAGCATATGTGCAGTATTATGCCAAATCCTCAGGATTACTGTCAGAAAAGGACATTGATAATGGTGAGGTACTCACTGAAGTAATCTTGGAAGTATGTATTATGAGGAAAATTGACATAGCATAAATCAGCCATCTTATTTATAGATGTGTGTGAACAGTAGTATTTTGTATTGTTTCAGACTCAGTCAGAAGCAGTGGTAAAATTTTCAAAGAGATGCACCTTTTCTTAAATTAAGAAACAAGGTTTGGACCAATAGAACCACAAAAAAATGGTTGTACTTCAGTCACAGGAGATACGTACCTAATTCAATACATGACAAAGAGTAAGTACTTACTATAATTTTTTAAATGAAATACCGAATGGCCAAGTACGGGGTAAGGCAGAGAAATAATTCCTCAGTGAGTATTAGGAAGAAATAAGAAGAACCTTTGAAGTCCTTTCTAACTCTGTAAACATAAAGGAGGCAGACTCCCTTTGAATCTTATCTAGAAAGGTTCAGCGATGAAAGAAACAACGATCATGTTATAAAACTGCCAACTATTGTGCCAGCCTGGACCACTGAGGAAATTATTAGCACAATTCCAATGCAACAGCCATGAAAAGACATATTGGCGTAGTGATGGCATTTTATCTTACTGCCTATCACTTTAGCCCTTCTCATGAGTTTTTTCTTAGATGTTTATAAAAAAGTGCATGTCCTTTATACTTCATCCAATTTCCATACTTATTAGAACTTATATGTTATAGGCTAATGACCATATCTACTTAATTTCATTTGTATTAAACTCAAGTGGGCATCAAATAAATGTTAATTCAAGATTACTTTCAAGATGATTTATCTTCAGTGATGGTTTGATTTTTTCATATCATACATTAAGCCAATATCTCAAGCCTGTATAACAATATAATAAGAAGACAATATTATGATAAATGTATAAACACATACACATTCATACACATATATACACACACAATACACAATTTCAAGTGCCTTCACATAAGTAAGAGATTTTATTTTTCCTCAGTCTCTACTGTATATATTTATTTAATAGTGAAATTACCCATAAGACATTCAGGAAAAACTGGACTCCTCAAAGCTCAGGAAACTTTCAATCTGAAATAGTTTTAAAACTACAGAAGTCTGCAGGAAAGTACACAACAGGCATTTCAGAAGCACCAGCTCTACCTTTCCCTAAGCACAGTTCAACTTCATCATTGGGAAGTGATTCTTAGGAAGGGAGAACAGAGAGCCTTTACTCTGAGGAGTGAGTTTTGTAATTCTCGCCCACCATATAGTTAGGCAAGGATAACACTCTTTCTCCAAAGCATGAAAATAAAACCAGTTATCAATCTTTACACACTCTGATGCTCATTAATTATGTATATTTCAAACACTTTTTTAGTTAATATGGAAGTTTCTCTCTTCTCCCCTGTGAAAGGATAGCATTTGTAAATATACTTGACAGATCATTAGCAAGGCACCAGCTATATTATTGTCTTTATAAAAGTGATATTTATTTCACCCACCAATAATTTATCATTATTGTCAATAAATTACCATTAAAATAATATCATTTTCTTAAAGTCAGAAATTTCAGAGCAGAATGAAAACACTTTTACTGACCTTTTCATTTCTATTAAAACTGACATCTTGATGTACATGAATCAAATAGTCAATTATGGACCAGAAGACTCATAAATAGGACATTGAATAATGTATAAGAAACACATTGAAAAAAATCAATCAATTCATTTAAGCATCATTCAAGGTATAAATTTGGATACTGTAGTCAGGAATCAGAAAAAATAAAGGAGTTATCAAGTAATGTTCATATAGTGGTTAAGAGCATGGACTCTGACATCCAATGAAATAGCTCTGCTTATTGACAATTATATAACCCTGAGCAAGTTCATGTCTTTGAGCTGTAGTTGTTTAAAATGTCAGTGTAAAAAACAATGCTAAATTCTTGAGTAATTATATGCATTAAATGTGATAATACATAAATTGCTAACTATAGAATCTGGCAAATAGTAAGCTCTCAATACATGGTATATACAGGGTCCAGCAGAAGTCATGCCTCCTTGAGTGAGGTTGGTAGGGTGATAATATGGGTATAATCATTATTAGTTAATTTGAACACTTCACCTAAAATGTCATATGCTATGTTTGAGTGTGATACTATTATGTTACAGAATAACATACTTATGATTCTATAATAAAAATGTTGTAATAAAAGAGGGGTGCCATTTGTGCTGGACCATATATACATATATATATACATATACATATACATATATATTAATCATATATGTACATATGATGAATAATAATTAATCATCAATGCATGCAACAAATAAATACTGGCAAAATCCTGTACTAAAGATTAAGTGAGACAGTTAGGCATAATAATAGAAAAATGAGACAAAGCCCTGTCCTTAAGATCATACAAGAATCATCAGGGACCCGCAGAGTTAAGTGAATGAGCTACTACTAGGTGACAACTATTAAAACAGAGATCTTCAGAATGTCACCTTACTGTTACTGAGGAGGACAGGTAGATGAAAGACTGCTAATTTAGGCTACTTCATCTGAGATAGTTTTTGTTTGAGTTATCTAGATATAACATTTCTGTTTCACTTTATAGTCATAGCTAATAGCCTAATTTAATAAACTGTTTTAAAAGCACTTAGCTCCCCTCCTGAATTCTTAAGCCAGAGGTCAATTCCAAGGTCATGGTGAGAAACTACCTATGGATTTCTGCCTGAATTTCAGAACTGGCCTTCCATCTCTACAGAAAGAGTGAAGTAGAGGTTTTTTGTTCCTTTTCCAACCTATAGAGAAAATACTGTAGTAACCTCAGGAGCCAAAAGAAAAAAAAATGCACTTTTGTTCCTTTATTATGAACAATCTTAATTTCAAGTTTAAAGACAGACTGGAGGGGAAAAACTCTAGCTAAAATGACTTCAGGGGATATTGAGTAAAAAGTATATTTTACAGAAAATACTTAGTAATACGATACATAAATCATCACACTAAAACCTAAATTGGAAGTTGATTCAGGGGAAGTTACAAAGGTTAAAGCTTAGACAAGTAATAAATGAGGAAATCATCCTTATTACCTTAAGGGGAGGTGTTGTATCAGGACAGAGGTTTTCTACAGAACTGATTTATTAATACTTTCAAGCAAAAATGTACTAAAAACTTTGTTCATAAAGATCACGCTGGAACTATTTGCATGAGTGCCATGTGTATTTAACTCTTCAACAGAGATTTGCCATCAAAAAGCATGACCCAGTATTTGCCTAAGCAATAGAGAACAAAGGAAATTTTACACACAGAAGCACCCATTTTCATTCTGCTAAAGAATGTTACTCAATGCCTATATTTCAGGTTCAATAAGACTGAGCCAGGCAGCTGTGTTTCATGTCAAAATAAAAAGAACCATCATCTGTCTTTGTCAGCCAACCTCAAAATTTGAAAATTATGTTTTACTTACTTGCCCCCAAAACACCATTTAGCTATTTGTCAAGCCTTGTCAAAGTTGACTCTCAATATATCTCTCGTATTGATCCCTTCTTTTCCAGTCTCTCTGCAAAAATAAGAGTGCAAATATCATGACCTTTTACCTATTATTAGCATAGTCTCCTAATTAATTTTCCTAACACCCAGGTTTCTCTTCTCCATTTCATTCTTCTCACAAATACAAGATTATTCTGTCTAAAATATTTCACCGATCACTTGATTCACTTGATTCAAAATCTTGAAAATTTCTCTCTGAGGGAAAATAGCTTAGATATACCATATTTTATGCACAGAAGAATTAAAAATATATAAACCTCCCATCATTTAATTCAGACAAAGAATTGTTTCAAGAAACTAAAGATACTGAAATATTTATATTTCAGTTGTAAGCTGCACATATAGGATGGTAATAATAATTCACTATGACATCACTGATTCAGAGATAACTAACGTTACTTGCATAAAAGGACTTTGGATAGTCTTTTGATATTGGGAAAACAGATAAAGGCAGAGTCATTTTAAAAAGTTTTAAAAATAAAATTAATTGATTTGAATCGATCACTATCAAACCAAAAAAAAGAACATTACTTTGTCACCATAGCTCTTAATTTCCAAACCACCTCCTAACATCTACCCTCTCATTACTTTCCATCAGCACCACAGCTCCTTTGAATTTTCTTCTCCCAGATGTAAATTTTAAGGAAAACACAGAATCTCAACTGATGTAGAAAATAAGTATATGTTCATTTCTGACTGGTTTTGTCCTCATGTTTTTCCTCTTACTCTTTACTGAAATTTCTACTGCCAGAAGATTCGTCATTTGCACTCTTTTGTATAAAATTGACGGAATTTTCATACACTCCACATAAAAAGCCCTGATCTAGGTCTTCACCTAATACTGGTGCTCTAAATGACATTACTCTCCTGGTAAAGAAAAAGGAAAGACCCTTTTTCTTCTGTTTTGAAAGGAAAGACAACTAGCCAAGCTTCCTGGAGGTACAACTAGGCATTTCCAGGGTGTAGTAAACGGTCTAACAAGCAGCAACCTGGGTGCATGTTTATGTAGCAGCCACTTGTGAGAATTAATAAATAGTCTGAATAGCCTGTGAATTTCCAAAATATCAAATCTAAAGGTCCATGCCAGGAAGACTTAAAGACTTATATTCTTCGGAATCAATCATTCATTCATTCGACAAAAATATGAGGTCTGTCTAGAAGGTACCCAGCCATGTAATATGAAAAACAGAGACATTTATGGAATAAGATAGAAAACACAGGAAACAATGTACACAGAACAATGGCCCCTCAGTCCCCTTCAAAGTAGGCACCTTGGGACTTCACACAGTTTCCCAGTCACCATCAGTTGCCCCATCATATTTTCCTGAATCTCATAGAAGGTCTGACATATCTTCCCTTTCAAAGGTGATTTTAGTTTTGGCAAAAGCCAGAAGTCATGGGGCACCAAATCTGTACTGTATTGGGGCTGAGTCACCAAAAAACTGCATGAGATGTGCTACATAAGCAGGCATCTTGTCATGATGAAGCTGCCAATCACCAGTTGCCCAAAGCTGTGGCCTTCTGAATAATCCAAATAGTTTCCATGGAGACATGTTCAAGCTTAATGCAAAATTTGATGTAGATTCATTGGTCTACTCACTCAGTCATTTTGAATGTGACAGCCACACAGTACACATGCTTAGTCACTGGTATCTACCATCCCTGTTGGCTAGTACAGTGAAATTGTCATTGTTCAAGCATTCCAGTCCACTCTTCTTGGCTGCCAGGTTATATCAATGTCTTGCAAACTGTTTTCATTGTATAACTGGGCTTTTTTCCAGACAGACCTCATATATTAAAGATAAAATAACCATAATAAAAATTGGAAATAAATAGTAACCAAAGTAGCATGATAAAATATGCCTTCATAAGGCATAAAATTAAGGAAGTCAGATAATGAAACTAGACTTAATCCCACAATCTGAATAGCGTTTTGATAGAAGTACAATATGCTGTGGGCTAAAGAAGAAAGAAAAGGATCAAATAGAAGAAGCACTAACCAAGCCAAAGGTGTTCAAGAAAGGCATGTGTAGGAAATATGATCTAAGTTGAAATTTAAACTAACCCACTAAACCTTGAAGGAAGCAGAGTATGTCATAGAACAGAAATAAAATAATAAAAGATGCTTACACCAATACAAATTCTACCTGTCACAAATTGACCCTTTGACTATCCTCCTGTATTTTATAGTTTTACAATATCTATGAAGCATTTATTATGAGAAACAGAATAAGGATCAACACTTTTGTCTAAGGTATAATGGAACTTGAGTTATTTAATATAATGATATGATCGATGTTACAATATTTAAGGCCAAACATTTAATCATTCACCAGTGTTTCAAGGAAAAATAGAGAACAAATATTTACTATTAGGGGAATAGATCATACATGTATAAATAGGGCTGTTTTGATAAGCTATTGGTAGTCCCCCTGTAACCGGGTACAGCCAAGGGGGACCCAAATAAAAATTTTTGATGGGCTCCAGAACTCAGGGTGTCCAGGAAATATTAGAAAAAATATACACAGGATGTTTTCACCCCCACAAGTTTGATCTGGGGGATGGGACACATGGAACAGGGTCATTGAGAGCTGTTTTGTATAGCAACAGTTTTGCAGCTAACTTCTACCATGGTCATTTAACATATCTATAACTTTTAACTGGTTTCTTGAATATGTTAAATAGTTGTGGCCATGCTTTGAGCCAAGGAGATGGGAGTGACTTGAACCCAGGATGTAACTGGAAGGCAACTCCCCTTGATTATAGGGCCTTTTTCTCCCTCATAAAGAAGGAAGGTTAGGGCACACATGACTTTGGAGTAGATTAGGACCATGCAACTTTGGGGTGCTCCCTTTTGCTATGTGACTTAGGAAGCAGGGGAGACCTTGCTGGGAAGGAAACCAGTGAAAGGACTCTTGCTGGTGGGCCATGAGAGGGTGCCTCCTTGTTTTGGATTAACCGGAGATCATGGCGGCAACACAGCTGATGGTGCCAAGAACCAAGAGGCTGCCTGAGCCAGACTTCTACTTCTTTTCCTGCGATATGGTACCCCAGATTGGGCAGAGGAAGAAGGAAAGACTTTGCGCATTTAGGATTTTAATGAAGACATTAAGTCATTACTCTAAGCCTGTATAACTTTTTGAATAAATAATTTATTTTCTTATCACCAATCACTGGCATTTGAGAAATGTCTTTCCCTGGCAGTGGGCAAGGTGAACCTACTTGGGGGGGGGACCTAGAGTACAAGGGGGGTCCATTCAGTAATAGTATATCATTCACCACCTGCCAGGTCTGTTCTGTAATACCCCATCTGAGTGAAAGCTTTGGCTCTGTATGACTATAAATTAAATAATTTAGCCTAATGGGTCAGAAAGGCTGGGGAATGTTTCGTGATCAGAAATAGTAGTGACTACCATTTTTCTTGACCTTAAATATCTGTGATGAGATTTCCACTATAGTAAGTTTCTTAGTTTCTCTTCAACTAATGCTTCCACCCCCACACAAACACACGCGCGCACACACACACACACACACTTCTTCTCATGGTAGAAGAAACTACTTGTGTGATAGTGAGTTAAGAGAAGTAACTGAGCATTTCAGCCCTGTCATTTCCTCTCTGTTAAAAGAGAGTACACTCTGGCCTGTCCAGACCATGTGACAATCACTCTGCCCCTCTGAAGGATGACTGAGGTGGCATGGCTGTCTCTACAATATAGCCAAGGAACCAGAGCAATAAGGACATGGGTAAGCATCTTTTTCTTGAATGTTCAAATATGTTAAGGACAACAAAACTAGAAGCTGCTCAACATTTATTCTGTGGCCTCTTATAAACCTTGAAAATGCTAGAATGAGTTAAAAAATAAGGGATTTCTCTGAGTAGCTTGAATTCTGAAATTTTAAAACTGAAAAACAAACCCTGGAAAAATTCTGGTGCATTATATGCTTTCTAAATTTAGAGCTCATTACTAGCCATCCTTAGCAAAATGAATTTCTATTCATTCAAGCAACAAGTGTATATTGTAAATATTTATTATTTTTCTTATTGAATTCCTACTGTGTACTAATATTATTTTAAGCATTGGAGATAAAACAGTGAACAGATAGAAATCTTTATATGTGTATATGTGAGTGTGAGTGGGTGTGTAAACATGGTACATTAGTGATGAATGCTGAGGAAGAAATGTGAAACAAGGAAGGAGGATATAAGATGTCAGAGGTGGGAGCTGAAGCAAGTGATGAATCACATAGACGAGGTTAAACTGGACACGGAAGCTCATAAGTAGGCTAAAATTTGAGACTGCTTTAAAGTGAAGTTTTTGGAATATCTTTTAAATATTTAGAGGATAGTTTGAATGTCATGTGGAAGAAAGGAAGAGAATGAAAGGGTTCATCTCACACTGTTATTCAAGGACATTTGTGTTAGCCCAAAGCTTTAGATTCCCATCAATCAAACAAAACCCCAATGGTTGCTGGAATCATCCTGACAAGAAGACAATGCATGTAAGATGCAACCTCACTGTGCAGAATTGTCCTTTAAGGGAGTTTTGGTAAAAAGAGTTTTCTTCATCTCATTGCATTACCAACCATGTCGCACTGTCCTTTGTGAACAGAGGCTCCTGAGAGCTGAGTGACTGGCTGAAGGACTTCTCCATCTGGTTCTGGGTAAAAGTGGCAAGTCATGTCTGGTTTCAACTCCAAGTGAGGAATCACAAGGAGTTTCATGGATCTGGACTAGAAGCAGGATTCAGAGAAGCTTGGCCTAAAAGAAAGGAAAAACATTTACCAACTTCATGATTTAGGGCTGTGGCTGTAAATGTAATTCCTACTGCAGTTATTGTTTTACATGGGATATCTCTAAATTGTTTTAAATGACCCTTTTCTCTCTCCTACTATTTCTTTCTACATGAAATTCTAGAAAGAGCTCATTTATATCCTATCTTTTACAGACACACACCCTTGTTTATTTACTGCCAATGCATTTATTTGCTGCTAAGTGGAAAGAATTATAATGACAATGGCTTCCAGCTTATTTTTTTATGTAAATATTCAATTAGAACTGTCTAAAGGAACCTCTCATATTCTCCTACACATTTTCCATGAAAAGTTTGGTAGATTAGGCTCTCTTGCTATCAAATTTATCAAATTGACTGTTTTTTTATGTTGTCTGCCTTCATGTTCACAGCAAATTCTTGGCTTCTTTTGTAAATTTGCCAAAATCTTAATTGCATTTGCAAAAGCAATCAAATTAAATGCTTAAAGGAATATACCAAAAACAGAGGTTTGATGAAAGGAAAATATAAAACATAATGAACTAGAGAGAGGAACAATCAAGGCTCATTTTATTTTTTGACATTTCCAACTATTACCTCATTAATATGGACAAAGCACTTTGGTTTTCTGCAAAAAAATAAAAATTATCACTTTCTAAAATTAAAACTTTTAAAGTAATTCTTTATCTAGTTGATTCAAATCTCAGTACCTGAGTGTTCATGCCAGAGCAATTAACAAGGTAGCTTATTCAGTTCTGGAGAGTCTAAAAAAAGTTCCAAAAAAAGTAAAAAATAATAAATTAAAAATTTTAAATATTAAATAAATCTTTCTTGTTTTTGTAAAGTTTTTGCACTTCATATCTACTTATAATATATTTTGTAATATTACCTTTCAAGTATAAAGAACATTTATTAAAAATAGATATAGCATTATAAAAACATGAATATTATTTGTAAAAGTCACCCTAAGAATCATCTTCTCTGACTTAAAGCAGTGAAACTAGGTTTAATCAGAGTAGAGAGGTCCTACATAATTCTTGCCAGTAGAATAACTAGTTGATAACAAAACACCTAACAAAGGCAGCAGAGAAATGAAAAATATTGAGCCTCTATGCTCCAAGTTGACAAGATATATTTGTACAAGAATAAGCATTCTTAACAGCTGCTTTAGAGACTTAACACGTTAATGAGAGATAATATAACTTGGCCATAAAATTGCATTCTAATTTCTGCCGCCATGTAACCTAAGGGAATTTAACTCCAAATATCCTTCCAAGAGCTCAAACAAACTTAAAGACTAATAATATCTTTAATTATTGTAAGCTATGCCATTACACTTCTCATTGTTTAAGCAAAATAAATCTGACTATCCTCATGGTAATCTAGTGATTAATCATTAAGTATCACTTATTTTAGAGTTGAAGGGGTGAACCCTTAAACATCTCTATATTTGTAATAATTTAATTGTAGGTTATTTCTGTGATTGGAAGCTTTTAAATCGGTCAATCAATGAATCAGTTAAGATTCTATGTGTTGAAATTAACATAAGAGTCAACCTAAACTAGGTTAACAGGGATAGTTCAGGTCAAGTTTCATAAAGTTTTACCTAAGATTCAATTTATGTGCAGCCAACTACAAAGTGGTTCCCAGTAATTCTAGACTTCTAGAATTCGTGTGCTCCCTCAATGAACCAGGGCTTATTTGTGTGATCAATAGAATAGTCATGTGGAAATTTCAAGACAGCATAAAAGGCATCACCTTTCCCTTGTGGATCACTAATGTTGGGGAAAACTTGCCACTATTTTGTGAGGAAACGCAAGCCATCTTGTGGGGAAGACCATCTCTTAGTAAAATGAGACCTTTCACACCAGTCTGTACCAACTCACTATCCTCAGAGGCAAATCCTGCAGCTTCAGTTAAACCTTCAAACGACTGCAAGACTGGCCACAACATGACCATAACTGCAGCCCTGCAAGAGACTCTCTAGACAAAACAACCCAGCCAGGCCACTCATTAATTTCTTACCCACAAATCTGTGAGAGATACTACACAAGTATTGTTGTTTAAAGCCAGTCTTCAAATAACATGTTATGTAACAATGGATAACTAGTAAACTCTGCCACCAAGGACAAGTCTTTTTGTACATGTCTTTGCTTCACATATTCATATTGGCTTCAATCTCAGGCTTCAAATAGTCTAGGATATCTGCTAGCAACTTGGGATGGGTGAGATATGAAATTAGAAAATGTGATACAAAGGTCAGGAGGGTCATTGTAAAATTTTGGCTTTTAACTATTCAATTGGCTTTCAAGTCATTTGAGGAATTTGAGCAGAAGAACTATTTTATCCGGCCTTCATTTTAAAGCATCATCCTAGGTTCTATGTAAAGAAGTTTATTGCAAACATCAGGTATAAAGACGATAGCACTCTTTTTCTGGAGCCGACCGTGCCTTCTTCCATTAGGCACATCTTTTTTGCCTCTCTGTCTCTTAAGTTCTCAAGGTTCTGGAGAGACTTGCAACCGGAGAGCAGCAGACAGTGGCAGCTCATTTGGGGCTACCCTCTTGAACCTGTCTCCAAGATCCCCTTTTCTATGACTTTTCAGTCGGTGAGCTAACAGTAGCCAAGCCTTGGCTCATTTCTGTCACTATGACGTTCACTTCGCAGCAAGTCCAGGCAGCCCAGTGTGGCTCAGTCCTTACCTATAACATTTCTAGAGAGCCAGTGCAGCCCTGCCTAACTTCTCTCCTGTTCCTCCTCTACCCTAAGCTCTTTTTTTCATTGTTTCACTGCCCCCAGATTTAATAAATTTATTCTCAAAATTAAAAAAAAAGAATAAATATGATGTACAAGGCAAGAGTGATAAAGATGGTGAGAAGTCACCAGAGTCATGCACTTACTACTTTGCAATACCTTTGGCAAGTTATTGAACCCTCTGAATAGGTAACATGTTTTCTATATGGAAACTGGAAGCACTGCTTCATTTCTCACAGCATATTACCCAGTATCATACAAAAGAAGAACGGAACACACTCAATCAGACTCTCCCCCAGGCTCAACTAGTCATGAGCTCTTAGTGGAAAAATACATGCATAGAACAGGGACAGTAAAACTCTGAGACTGTAAATCATTGGATGAGGCTGACTTGAGAAGAAATGTTTAGAAAATCATTTTTTATATGTTAACACTTTTATTAAAATTAGGAAAATAATAGAATACTGCAAAAATAGCACAAAATGAGATTTCTTAATTCTATAGAACTTCTCCACTGGAGTAACTATGAAATAAAAGAAAATTAAGTTGTGCCACCTTTATATTCCTCAAAATAATATCTTGTCAATAAATTTTATTGAAAACTGCTAAATCATTGGAAATTGAGGCCGTTGATCTTCACTAGTATAGTTCAGAACATGAACAGAGGTCAGTGTAGACGTAGATAACCAGCATGATTCCTGAATCAGAAGATCAAAGGCAGAGCCCCAAGGATCTCCTGGTGGAAATGAGCTTTGGTCCTATCATCATGGTAAAAGTGGGGTCTTGAACACTGAGCCAAGGGTCTCTAACTTTGTGGAGAAGAATGTTATAAAAAATAAGATAGAGCTTGATGCTGACCACTCAATGTTTTCCAGTACATACAGCTGTAAGCAATTTCAGGTTAGTAAATATTAAGATATTTGGGAACATCAGAAAAAATGAAGTGATAAATCATTTTCAAAATATTCCTAATGAGGGTCAATCCACTTATATTTTAATCCACTTGCAGTGTTTCTAATGGACTTGGTGTGTAGTGAGCAGAGTCAGGAATGAGCTGTCATCTGAACATTTTAGCCTTTCCTACCTTTCCAAACATAAAACCAAAACCAGATAAAGATATATGTCAAATAATCCAAAATACACTTACTTATATAATTAAAAAAAGACAATAGTTGAAAAACATGCATAATCCCTTTAAAACACATTTTAAAAGCTGGGTAAAGAATGAAATACAAATAATATAATACTAAATCTGAGAAAGAAATTAGCATACCAAATTGCAGACAGTTATTTACTTTTATTAATATTCAGTTTCCTGTGCTGCTGTTAATGATATGTTGTTACATTATATCCAATGTATATCATTATAACCCTTCTTAACCTTCTATAG
Organism: Tonatia bakeri; assembly: GCA_004024845.1. Classification (NCBI taxonomy): domain Eukaryota; kingdom Metazoa; phylum Chordata; class Mammalia; order Chiroptera; family Phyllostomidae; genus Tonatia; species Tonatia bakeri. The sequence goes on along the minus strand of PVIA01003484.1, from coordinate 68,426 downwards.
GACAGCACTATTTTATATCTGTACTGTAAGGGGTGTTTGTTTAACAGTGTGTTTGCACAGCTAAACATTGTACCTGCATAGTCTTGAAATAAGACATGACTATTGTCCTGAAGAATCTGACAGCAAGGCCAGGTTATGAAAAAGTCTGGCTCTCTGTGTAATGACGTCACATGACACATTAAATAAGCAGGTGGTAATGAGAAGAACTTCTACTTGAGAATGTATGTTTTTAAATAGGCAGGAAATTTTCCCAGAAGTCATATGATCTATGACGTGGCAGATACTCATATGAGCACCTTATACACTTCAGAAAACATGATCACATGGCAAATAGTGCCCACCTTCTTTAACTACAGCAGAGCTGATTTTTGTTCCTTACCACTCAGAAAGTTTTGTATAAAATATCCCCTAGATAAAGACAATTTTTAATAACACACAATTAAAAGTATTATTCTATGTAGTATGCTGGTGAAAGTGTGTGAATGAAGCTGATGGTAATGTTATGTTAAGATTTTACTAAAACACACTTTGTGTGTATATAAAAGATATCACTAATGAAATCTTTATATTATGTTTTTTGTGTAATTGTGTGTAAATGAAATGTCTTCATAGGATAGCTGTTACACCATCTACAAAGTGCCAATTGTCATGCTTTCTGTTCATGCTGAGTTAAATCACTTACATTTTTAGTAAATGTTTTTACTCCACCCAGGCAAACATCTGATGACAAGATAGAGTACCTTTTCAATTTATCTAGTGTGTTTAATCAGCCTGGAGGTAAAAAGGAGGAGCTTAGTCCTACCTAAGCCAGTGACTGACAGAAGGAGTGGCAAATCTCTACCTCTTTGTGGCGTGGATTCCCTGTGTAAAATGACAGGTGCTAGGCTGTTTATTCCCTAGACGCAAGCTGTTCAACACAGTGGTCACTTCCCACATGCGGTTCCTGAGCATTTGAGATCTGCTAGTCCAAACTGAAATGTGTTGTAAAGGTAAAATGCACACTAGATTTCAAAGACTTAGCACAAAATATAAAGGCAAAATATATCAGTCATAAGGTTATGTTGATTATCTTCTGAAATGATTATATTTTATACATATTGGGATAAATTCAATAGAATATAAGATTATTTTTACCTTTTTTTTTCACTCTTTTAATGTGACTACTAGAAAATGTGAAATCCAACACGTGGACGACTTTCGCTCCTCCTGCTGTATGTCTGTTAGACGGCACTGCGCCCGTTTTCCTACACTCCTCCAGGTTCGACAGCTTCTCAGTGTTTTACAGTTCAAAGGACAAAGTACATTTGAATCCAACTACCAAGTAACAGCTGTTTTATTTCTCATCCAGCTTTCTGGGCTGGGATTAGTTTGAAGACGCAATGAAAGGAAATCTATCTTCAGATTTGCTCCTTTAACAAGAATGAGTTAATCAATTTATTCTTCCGGTAGGGTTAGGGACTGCTTATGGCTTGTCAATGCCACCAGTTGATCTATGGAAGATCCCTGTCTTTATCAATGTGTATTCCTGCTTAATATAGTGACAAAGTTAATTTCCACATTATAAAGCCTCCAAGAACCTCTGTACTTCTTTTCTGTCTTCCGTTATTTAAAGTACCCTCAACCCACTTGAGCAACACCCTTCTCCACACCCAGCTTTTAACAGAAATTGCAGAGTTCTGCTGTTTGTCAGCACTGACATTTCCCCCGAACTTAAATGAGCCTGAGTTTGGCACCACTTTTGCATCCCTTTGGCTCCTACATCCATTTCTCAGAGGACTGGTCCGGACCATACAGTGCCAAATACTACCTTTAATGCTGAATTAAAGCAAATGTCTTAATTGTAACTTGCTTTGTAATTCTGAAGTCCTAGAATTAATACTTCAATATTTATATCAAAAAAGAAAACACCAGAAATATATGTTTTCTATTTTGTATTTACTCACTTTTATGAGAATTAATTTGCATATATATGAGATGTATTTTTCTTTTCAGTTTTTTTAAATCATATTTTTCACCTACATATTGAGCATATGGCATCTAATTTCATACAGGAAGTTGGCTTGTTTTTCTACTCTCATTTTACCATGTACTCCCTAGAGCTGCCATGTCAGCAATTCCTGACAGAAAAAGAAACAAATATTCCTACCACTCTGTTGTAACTAAGCAAAGGCAATGCTTCCACTCTAGGTTCACAGAACCTTTAAAAAGCAAGGCACAGAGAATTATAGAAAATGCTGACTTTGTCAATGGTGAAGTGGTCTAGCTCTTCCATGTTTGACTATAAAGTATAGTGGCATTTTATCAAAGTATCTTATAAGACTATAATGAAAAGTATACAAAATTGTCTTTCATAAAAGGATATATAAAATGAAAAAATAAAAATGTTTCATAAGTTTATTCATTTTTTGTCTCCTTTTTAATAAAGAATAAGCCATTGTTAGAAAAATGAGCAAGACTGCAATAAACAGCCTGTGGATTCACAATATAGCAATGAGCAAATCCTGAGGAGTATAAAAGGCAGAAAGAACTTTACAAAATCTCAGTGGATTTACTTTAACAACACCAGACAGAAACTGAGGAGATTTAAGTCACTTGAAGTAATGGAACAGAAATGGGATTTTTTTAAGCCACAGAGAATCAAACTTAGAAATGAAATATTAAATAGCCTGAGAATATTTATTTATTTTATAACTATTTTATTTATTTACTTGAAGCACAGTAAAACAAATGGTACACTTTGGAAATTCAGTGGCACAGACTACACTGCCATAACTTGAAGGAGATTATAGTTTTTAAAAAAAAGGAAAAACAATTCCATTTCAAAACACTGCATTACATAATTTTACCTGCTGGAATAGATCATTTACAAATATTAGGTCAATAAACTGCCAACATCCATATAATGGTAGTTTTCTTACTGAAATGCAAGAATCTAAAAGATAGGTACCTAAAAAAGAAAAGACAAAAACAAACTGGAATGAAAGCCTAGATATCACATCTAAAATTGAGGATTTTTGTTTGGGCCTTCATACTCTTCTCTCCCTCTACTATTTCCTGCTGTAGAAGATTTAAAAATGACAAAAGGGGGCAACTATATAATTAACATTATTAAACATTGAGTGAGCTATCTTTTGTTTTATATTTTTGTAAAGACTAAAGGGATAAACAACTAAAGCATTGGTGTCACATGCACCAGATATTTTTAGAAAAACCTATATAATGAAATAATTATAAGCACAATCATCATAGCTAATACGTACAGTCTGTATGATGCGTTACTGTCTTATTATGCAATGTCTGAGTTATACCTCAGAAACTAAGACATTTTTCTCATTTTGCAGATAAGGAACTTTAGACATAAAGAGTTTAAAGGACTTGTCCGCAGCCACCCAACTAATAAGTGGCAGAATCAAGATTTAAATTTAGGAAGTCAGCTCCAGAACTCAAGCTCTTTAGCATCATGATGTACTGATAAATTAGAATCGATATTTTATTTTTATATCCTATACCTTAGATAATTTAAAACATACTTTAAAAGATAAAGTATCAAGAAAATGATCTCTAGATTATTAGGCTAAGTATTTTAGAGGAAGCCTCATTCTTAAAAACTATCTGCTATAACCATAGATTTTACATATTAGTATAGTTGCCCAGGCAAGTTAATGATTTAGAACAAAGGTTATTTTTATTTTGCAAGTTTGGACCAAAGTTCACATGAGATTCTCTTATCCTTGAGAGAATCTTAAATTACACATTAAAACTCAATAAAGTTCTAATAGAAAGGCACAGACATCAATCAGATAATTGAATTAACACTCTTTTTTATTTATTTTTTCACTTTTGTTGAAGTAGACCTGTTTGCACATAACTCAATTAATCATAATTATTGGTTTCTCTATAGTCTATTTTATTGGTATAATGATATGGTAGGCAGAATTCTAAGATGTCCTGCCCTTTGGTATATGCACCCTGCCTAATCTGTCAGACATTATCATGGAATTTTACTTCTGTGGTTAGGTTATGCGGTTTGGCACAAGTAGCATTGAGATAGGGAGATTATCCAAGTGGGCCTAAACTAATTATATGGACCTCTTAAAAATCAGGAGTTTTTTCCAGCTGGTTGCAGGAGAGAAAGGGATTCAAAGCCTGACAACCACTCAACATGCCTTTGACAGAGTGAAGGGTCACAGAATGTAGGGAACATCTGAGAACTGAGAGGGCCTAGAAAACACCATGATTGGTGTTCAGCCTAGTGATGCCCTGACGAGAGAATCCAGCCACATTGGGACAAACTCCAAATCTAAATCATTGTTAGTTAATAAATAGTTGTTTTTATAAGACATTAAGTTTGCTGTAATTTATTAAACAGCCATACAAAACTGATAAAATGTACTTATTTATTTTTTGTATATCAATACATAACATTATCCATATATGAATATATAATGTGTTATATATTTATATTGATATAACAGGCATCTATGAACTCACTACCCAAGCAAAGAACTAGGTGGCTAAGTATAAATAATCCTACCCATAGTCTCTTTTCTTTGCTTATGCACTGAATCCTCTCCAATATCCCAATTTTTTATTAGTCCTTGCTTATTATTTTTATCAGATATACATGTATAGGTATCTAAACAAAATATTGCTTGAATAAATTGTTTAGTCTGGGATTATTTTAAACTTTACAAAATGGGAATTATTATGGTTGAAATCTTCCAAGACTTCTTATTTTCACAAAAATCGCATTGTTAAAATTCATTCATATGACTTTATATAATCATACATTATTCAATTTCATAGCTATATTACACCCTGTCTACTTCTTGATATGGACATTTGGGGTTTTTTACAATATTACAAGACTACATTGCTTAGGCAGGACTATGCATCTCTCCATGTACATGGATACAAAGTTCATCTTGGATGTGCCTAGAGAAAGAAGTGCTAGATTGTAGGAAATATACATGGTCGATTAAGACACTGCTGAACTGGTAGAGCAACGGATAAGGAATTCGTTGTTCCACATTTCCTCCAACATTTAGTATTGTCAGACTTGTTATTTTTTGCCAATAGAATGTTTTTTCCTTGTATTTTCATGATCACTAATGAGGTTTGAGTCTTTTATGATTTGGAACCAAATAGGTTTTCTCTTCTGTGAAATACCTTTCCATGTATTTAACCACTTTTCTTTTGGATTATTGATTTTCCTTATTGAGTTTTAAAATTTTTACACAGTATCTATAATAATTTACCATTAGTTATATGTTACAAATATGTTCTCCAATTTGTAGCTTTTTGCTTTCTATAAAAAAATTATTTTAAAAATAGTCAAATGTTTCTATTATAAATAATGCTGCAATGAACACAGGGTGCATATATTTTTTAGAATTAATGTTCCTGATTTATTTGGATATAATTCCAGAAGTGGAACTGCTAGATTATAAGCTAGTTCCCCTTTTTAATGTTTTTGAGGAAGTTCCGTACTGTTTTCCATGGTGGCTACACCAGTCTGTATTCCTACCAACAGTGCACCAGGATTCCCTTTTCTCTGCATCCTCACCAGCACTTGTTTGTTGATTTACCGATGATGACCATTCTGACCGCTGTGAGATGGTATCTCACTGTGGTTTTAATTTGCATCTTTCTGTTGATTACTGATGTATGTCCTCATTTGAGAAGTATATTCAGGTCATTTGCCCATTTTTTAAATTAAATTGTTTTTTGGTATTGAGTTTTCTAAGTTCTTTATAAATTTTGTGCATTAACTCCTTATCAGATGTATTCTCAAATATGTTCTCCCATTGTGTGGCTAGTCTTTTCATTTTGTTGATGGTTTCCTTTCCTGTGCAAAGACTTCTATGTTCATTACAGTATTATTTACAATAGCCAAGATTTTGGAGCAGTCCAAGGGCTTATCAGTAGATGAGTTGATAAAAATGCTGTGGTATATTTATGCAATGGAATAATAGCCATAAAAAAGAAGGAGCTCTTACCCTTTGCGATAGCATGGGTGGACCTGGAGAGCATTATGCTAAATGAAGTAAGCCAGTCAGAGAAAGACAAGTATCATATGATTTCACTTACATGTGGAGTCTAATAAACAAAATAAACAAAGTTTACAGAGAAGGGACTGATAGCTGTTCGAAGTGAGGGAGTTGGAAGCTGGGTGAGAAGGGTGAAGGGATTAATAAAGAAAAAAAGAAAGAGTTATAGACATGGACAACAGTATGGTGACTATTAGAGAGAAAGGGGGTAGTAGGAGGTAGAAGAGGGTAAAGGAAGGATAAATGGTGATGGAAGGAGACTTGACTTGGGGTAGTAAAGACACAATACAATGTACAGATAATGTACTGTAGAACTGTGTACCCAAAACTTATATAATTTTATTAACTACTGTCATCCTAATAAATTCAATTGAAATAAAATATTAATTAAATAAAATAGTCAAATGTTTCAATATTACAGAAATTTCTTTTTATTTGTATGTTATGAATTCTTCTTGACCCAAGATCAGAAAGTTACTCACTTTATATTCTTTAAAAATTTTATAGTTTTGCCCTGGCTGGTGTAGCTCAGTGGATTGAGCGCGGGCTGCGAACCAAAGCATCGCAGGTTCGATTCCCAGTCAGGGCACATGCCTGAGTTGCAGGCCATGGCCCCCAGCAACCACACATTGATGTTTCTCTCTTTCTCTCTCTCCCCCTCCCTTTCCTCTCTAAAAATAAATAAATAAAATCTTTAAAAAAAATTTTTACAGTTTTTCTTTTGATGTTTTAAGGTTTTAATCTGGGGTTGGCACAGAGGTGACAGAGTTGGTATCTGGGTCACCTGCTTATGCTTCTTATCTGGCCCTACTAATGCTTTATATTGGAAGACCACTTTCATATTACAATGATTTCTCCTGGGCTTGCTGATTACATGACTTGATGACATCTGACAAAGCCTAGACCATGATCAGTAGTTTGGCTTTATGGCTCCCTTGTGCCCCACCATCAGGCACCCCATCTCCAACACCCCTGGTGTTAGTTTGTCAAATACACCTCTACTCTTTCTATTTGTCCATCTGTTACTTCGATGCATAAGACACAATCAAGGAATTAAAGGCCAAATAAGTGAAAAAGACTCTGAACCCCTGATGACTGCAAAAAAAGCTGTCTAGTGGACAATGCATTGAACTCTTAAATCAAAGATATATAAACTTACATTGGTTTTAAGTTGCAGAATTTAGTTTACTCAGTATAGAAGGTTTTCTGCACAAGGTGAAGTTTTTATTCCAGTAAAAACAAGTTTTCATGGCATGTGGTGAAATACCAAGTAGTAGGATTACAGGATTGTATGTTAAGTATATAATTAACTTTTAGAGCTGTCAAACTATTTTCCAAAGTGGCTAAATCATTTTGCATTTTCATTACCAGTTGGTCTGCATCCAGGCCAGGATTTAGTGTATGTGTATATATGATAGAATGTGCCAAAAAGAGGGGGTTCTGAGATTTCATCACTTGAGTCTTTCTCAGTGAAACCAGGAAACAAAATGATATAGTACCACTGTTAAAGAAATACTTTTCATAGCGAATTGCAAAAATGACCGTAAGTCCTTATCCTTTTATGTATTCATGCCCTTTTGCAAAAACAGTTTTGCCATTATTTTTCCACTTCTTATATCTGGGCCAGCTTTATCACTTGCTTTGATCAATAAAATGTATAATAGCAGAAGTAAAAGGCCAGTTTTGAGCCTGACCCTCAAAAGATTTTGCATGCTTTCACTCTGGCTCTTGGAACCCTGTGACTAGTATATGAACAAGCCTAGGAGGGTATGCAAATACACAGAGCATACTCAAAGTACCGTAACTGAGGCCATATTATATTAGCCAGCCTGCAGCCAATCTGGCAGCTGACTACAGATGTGAGAATGCAACCATTCAAAACTGAAAGAACTACCTAGCTCAACCCATATGAAATTGCCAAACCATAGAATCATTATTAAATAGGTGGGTATTTTAAGTCACTGAGTTTTGACATGATTCATTATGTAGCAAATTGAGGTGCTGTTTCATCCCTAACCTGTTTTTATAATCCAAAATAAAATGTGTGCTGCTATTATTAAACAAAATTAATATTCTTACTAGCTCCTATTCATGGAACTATTTAAATCTGAAACAAAAAAGGGTTTTCTTTAAAAATAAAAAGGTACTTCACAAAGTATGCAGTTTGGTTTCTGTAAACAAGTTTATACTCTTGATTCTGCCAGTTATAAACTATATGATTTTAGAAAATTATTTAACTTTTGTTTGCCTAAGATTCTTTGTAAATAAAATAAGGATATTGGAAAAATCACATTACAGGGAAGAAAGTATATATACAGAGTCTGTCCAGAAAAAGGCCAGCCATCGTTAATATGAGAATGATTTGTGTGATATTGATATGACCTGGCAGACAAGGAGAGAGGACCGGAATGCTCATAGGTGAACAATAACAACTTCACTATACTAGTCAGTGGATACAGTAGACACCATTGAGTGAGCATGTGTACTATGTGGCCATCACTTTCGAAATGACTGAGAGTAGGGCAATGAATCTGAATCAGATTTTGCATTAAGCTTGAACATTCCTCCAAGGAAACTGTTCAGATAATTCAGAAGGCTGCAGCTATGGGCAACTGGTGACTGGCAGCTTCGTCACCACAACAAGCCCACTCATGTGTCATGTCTCCTGTAGAGTTTTTTGGGGAAACTTCAAATTACCCAGGTGACTCAGCTCCACTACCTCCCAGGTTTGGCCCCCTGTGACTTCTGGCTTTTCCCCAAACTAAAATCACCTTTGAAAGAGAAGAGATTTCAGACTACCTATGAGATTCAGGAAAATATGATGTGGCAGCTTATGGCAAATGGGAGACCTGTGTGCAGTCCCAAGGTGCCTGCTTTGAAGGGGACTGAGGCATCATTTTCCTATGTACAATGATTCTTGTATCTTGTATTTTGTTCAATAAATGTCTCTCTTTTTCATAGTACATGGCTGGATATCTTCTGGACAGATCTCATATATTCATATATATGAATACATATTACATTCATGTATATATAGATATTATACACACAAACACACAAAGACAACCATATGTACATTTGTATGTTTTTATGTATATGTATATACTCTCCCATATATGTATTTTTGAAAGATCATAAAAGAATGAGTTTTAAATGGAGTGGGGTCAGAAAAGGTGTTGGAGCCCTCAAGATACATAAATCAGGGATTCATATTTCTGGACCATCTTGGAAAGCCCCAAATACATGTGATTTTATAATTAGTAGAGAAAGACAAAGAAATAAGGGCACTAAAAATGTATAACATATGTTCTAATACAACCATCTCTGTGAGTGATAAGAAAAGCCCACTGATAAGTCTGGTTAATATACAAGTGGAAGATGCAAGTAGAATTTCATATATAGCACAGTGAGAGCAAACCACAAGAACTCAGTAAGTGAATCATTATAGAGCTTAAGAAGTGGTAGAGACTTCAAGTTTAAAAATCAAGTTTATCTTTCAAAGGTTTTGAGACTGTCTTGATTGAAGTCAATTCATTCCAATGACAATTTTGAAAAGCTTTTTTGTGAAGTGTATTATGCATATATTATAAACATTCTGTTTTGGAAAGTCCAATAACTTACATGAAGTCAACTAGTTAGAAGTCGAGAGTAGAAAAGAAGTTTCTTGAATTCCACTGTAGTAGTCTTTCTACCACATGAGGTAACTACTTCAAATAAAAGCTCTCTCTCTCTGACAAGTTATCATTACAGGTTAGTTATGTATTAAACAATAATTTTAGCATATTGCAAGAAAACTAGTTATTCATTGTAAACTTATTTTGAAAGAATTTCTTTAGAGAAAAGAAGGTGAGGAAAGTTTCCCAATTTAACTAAAAGACCAATATAATCAAATTCCTCCATCTGTGTTGGATTTCTGGGATCTTATCTATGTAGAATCTAAATTGTCCTGCCAGTCACAGTTAGGAACTGGGTTATAAACTGCTGAAATCAATTTATGCCTTACCCAATTCACTTCCTATCTTTAAAAGGATCCCTTCAGCACTGTACTGGGAGAAAGCTGTTTTCTCTTTTCTGATACCAGTTTTCTTCATGCTACAAAACTTTCAATCATCCTATGCCACAAATGTCTCCAAATTAATTCCTCTTTGAGTCACAATGATCTTCTTTTCCTCTTTAATTTCTCAAGTATACAATATAATGTCATGGTATCTGGACTATTATTAATTTGACATTACATTCCTGTTTAGGGGAGGAGGAAAATGTCCAAATTGTTTTGATTTTATGAAATAATTGTGATAAAAAGATGGTAGTTTCCTTTTAATGTTTCTACTTGCAAAACAAACAAACTGTTAGTTAGGCCTTAGGCATGTGCCCTTAACTATTTTCCTCACTATTTCAGGAAATTCATAAGTCTAGGAATCAAACAGTAGGATCTCAAATTGCCACATTGATAAAGCAGATATAAATTCTCAGCAGAATTAGCATACCCTATTACTTGATGATTTTCATTCCAACAATAGAGCAATATATATGTGTGTGTGTGTGTGTGTGTGTATAATCTCACACCAGAGGAATGTTTAATTTCATGAAATCAAATAAAAGAATAAAGGAAAGTTGACTTAGTCAAATTAATTGTTGACAATGAACTATTAACAAATAATAATATTACTAAATATTATATCTTTTGGTAAAGCCAGACCATTTTTCTGGCCTCATTTTACATAAAAAAAATGGGGTTAACAGAAGTCAACTGACTTACTAAAGATCTAATAAATGTTTTGATTAAATAAGGATCTAATGAGGAATATAGACATAAATAATTTGACTTTAATTCTGGCATTGTTTTCATTGCCTCAGGCTGCCTTATGTCAAGGGATTCAAATGGCATATTTTGTTGGTCCCAAATTACTTAAGACTAGACACTCACATACATGATCATATAGTAAAACTATATTTCATAAGTGTGACAAAATTATTCATATACTCTCTTAAGATATACAAAAGATAGCAGCATCTCCTTGTGCGAGATGGTCAAATGCAGCTCACCAATTAACACACTTTAAATCTAAGACACCTTCTTTTAGAGCAAATTAAAAATAACTTTACAGTTCACTTAAAATGGAGCATATGGTTTCCGAGTTTGAGAAGAAAGAAAGAAATTTGTTGTTTATTTATAAGCATTTTTAAAGAAAAATAAGTAGAGCTATAAAAAAAACCCTGACATCCAAAATAGTGGGTTATCCTTTAAACTCAGAGAAAATGACTCAAAAATATTTCTATAAAATAAGTCTACAAAAAATATTTCTGGAAACAGAATAAAATATAAGAAGATTTCCAGTTAGTTTTTCAACATGATTAAAGAAGCTATTGTGTCTAAAAATGTGGAGAAAGTAATCACCAAGAGAAGACCAGCTAAAATCTCCAAAAGACTGTTTATATTAAAAAAAATAAATTGCCAATCATTAACTATGATGAAAGCAGCTGGATAAATATTGTGGAAATCCTATCAGTAAAGTTAGACAAGAAGGTTCAAGGAGCGGTTCAAGAAATTAGAGTAAATTAAAATTAAAAAAATTACCCTTTATTTTTAAATTATTTTTAGAGTTGATATACAATATTTATTAGTTTCAGGTGTACAACCCTGTGATTAGACACTATATATCTTATGAAATGATCACCCCAATAAGTCTAGTACCCAATGGTATTTATAGTTATTATGATATTATTGACTATATTTTCTATGCTGTACTTTACACTCCCATGACTATTCTATAACTACCAATTTGTATTTATAAATCCCTTCACCTTCTTCATCTATCCCATCAATCTCCCTCATATTTGTCAACTCTCAAATTGTTCTCTGTATCTGAGTCTGTTTTTGTCCTGCTTATTTATTTAGTTAGTTTTTTTAGATATCACACATAAGTGAAATAATCTGGCATTTGTCTTTCTCTGCCTGACTTATTTCACTCAGCACAATACACTCTAGTTCCATCCATGTTGCAGATGGCAAAATTCCATTATTTCTTATGGCTGAATAAAATTCAATTGTATATATGCACTATTTCCTCTATTTCCTATTTATCCATTCACCTATTGATAGACACTTAGGTTGTTTCCATATCTTGGCTATTGTAAAGGATGCTGCAGTAAATATATAGACATGTGTCTTCCCTATTTAGTATTTTAGGTTTCTTAGTATGAAGACTCAGAAATGGAATTGCTGGGTCTTTTGTGTCCTGTTATATAAACTTTGTTTTAAAGTCTGTTTTGTCTGATATAAGTATTGCTACCCAAGCTTCTTTTTTCCCCATTTCCATTTTTATGAAATAACTTTCCCCATTCCTTTACTTACAGTCTTTGTATCAATCTGAGGTGAGTTTCTTGTACATAGTATATGTAAGGGTCTTATTTTGTTATCTATTCAGCCATTGGATATCTTTTGATTGGAGTATTTAATCCATTTGTACTTAAATTGTGATAAATATGTATTTATTGCCATTTTATTATTTATATTTTATCTTCTTCTTCTTCAAGAAGACCTTTTAACATTCCTTGTAATACTGGTTTAAGGTGATGAACTTTTGCCTTTTCTTGTCTAAGAAGCTTTTTATACATCTTTCAGTTGTAAATAATATTATTTCTGAGAAGAGTAATCTTGGTTGTAGGTTTCTTACTTTTCATCACCTTGAATAGTTCTGGTCAATCCCTTCTGGCCTGCAAAGTTCCTGTTGAGAAATCAGCCAACAGTCTTATGGGAGCTCCCTTGTTGGTAACTAACTGCTTTTCTCTTACTACTTTTAAGACTAATCTTTGTCTTTAAACTTGGCATTTTAATTATAAGGTGTCTTGATATGGGCTTTTTAGGTTTATCTTGTTCGGGACTCTGTGCTTCATGGAATTATATGTCTATTTTCTTGAGAAGGTTATGAAAAATTTCCATCACTACTTTTTCAAATAGGTTTTCAATTTCTTTTTCTCTTCTTTTTCCTGCACCTCCATGTTGTGAATGTTGGTATGCCTGAAGTTGTCCCAGAGGTTCTTATACTTTCCTCATCTTTCTGCTTTCTTTTTTTTCTTTTTGCTGTTATCATTGGGTTTTCTCTGCTTCTTTATCTTCCAAATCACTGATTTGATCCTCTGCTTTATCTAATCTACTATTCATTTCCTATAATGTATCCTTCATTTCATTTAGTGTACTTTTTTTACACTGACTGATCTTTTTATGTTCTCTATATTTCTGTGTCTCCTGTCCTTTTTTGAAGTTCTCATTAAGTTGCTTTACTCTTCCCCTAAGTATACAGAACATTCTTATAAATACTGCTTTTAATCTGTATCTGGTAGATAACTTACCTCCACTTTGTTTAGTTCTTTTTCAGGAGTTTTGTTCTGTGCTTTCATTTTGAATATGTTTCTTTGTCTCCTCATTTTGCTGCCTCTCTGTATTTGTTTCTATGTATAGGTGCACCTGCTATGTCTCTTAGTCTTGGACATAAAGTTAGGACTCTCTACTAGAGGGCACTCATAAGGGCCTAATGACACAGTATCCCCAGTCACCTGAGTTGGATACTACAAGTGTACCTCCCTACTATGTGGGCAGTGTACACCCTCCTGTTGTAGTTGAGTTTTGATTGTTATTGGCATATCCATGGAAGGGATCTACCCCTAGTCCCATCAGCTATAAAAACTGGCTGCAACTATTGTCAAGGATCTGCTGTACAGGTGCCAATCCCACAGAGCAGAACTCACTTCAGCAGGGCTCTGTTGCCCACTGTGTCCACCCCTTGAGTGCATTGCTCATGGAGGTGGTTGGTTGGTGCTTTGGCATTGTCTGAATCTGTCCACAAGGTGTGCTGGCTCTGATGTCTCCTGGGAGGTGCAGGCCAAGGTCAGCCTCCACCTAGGCTGTGCCTAGGGCTACTCAGCGTGAGCTACAAAGAAAGCTGCAGGTGACTGCTACTTGCACTAGACTTAGAGGTATCTGTCAGAAGCAAAGTGGCCAAACCAAGACCATCTGTTGCTAGTGTAGTAGAGCGATTTTTCTAACCTTGCTTAGATCACCCAGCTGTCTGACTAACTATAGCAATTTTCAAACCTCGCTTTAGTCCCAGCTGTCTGACTGAAGCGCGCTTAATCCAACCTTTTCCCTTTGGCAGGCTATTGACACACTTAAAACCCACTATAGAAATAATCATGCACAGAAACAGTTTTCTGAGTGGAAGTCAGAGACGGAGCGCTCACTCTCCAATTCTTTGAGCCGCTCCCAGCCCCCCTCCTAAGGGGAAGCCCCTTCCTTTGTCTCAGTGGGTTTTTATTAAGAAAGTCGACACAATTTGTGGATTGACAGTCTGGCAGAAGGGATCAAAGGGGACACGTATCTTACAAAGATGTTAACAGAGTTTCTGTTGTGATTCCGGGCAGAGATTGGAGTTTTATCATATGAAAAGACTACGGGTTTTAAAGGTTCCCTGACTGTGCCTTCAAATTCCAAGTCAATAACATCCTCCAGCAAACAGATCTCACAGGAACTTGCATGTTCTTTGTCTCAGGCCTGATTACCCTGGGGGTCCGCCATCTCCGGTCTGAGCTGCCCCTTCCTTTGGCTATTTGCTAAGCGCTGGAGACTCTGGCAGCAAGGAGACTTGGATTTCTCACATCTGAGTACAAAGACTCAGGCTAAGAGGGGGCAGGGGTAGATGCCGATCACCCCTTCCTTTCCACAGCCCCTTCATTTATTTCCACAGTCTCATGAGGCTTATTTCACAGAGGCCTTACAAGATCAGCCCCTGTCTTAGGTCGCTTCTCCCTGAGAAGTCTTACCCGTCATTGGAAACTGATCTAGCATTAAAAGCCAGGGGCAGAACAAACAGGTAGCGTTCATGCCAGGGGAATAAGTTTTCTCTCCTTAGTGGCTCCTGATCCAGAGGTTTCTCACTCAGCCTAAGTCACAGGGGGTCACAGCTTCCTGACACCGGGTAGGGTGGCCCCCAACAGTATAGGACCTTAGGCCACGAGGTATGGAGTATGCAGAGGCCAGATATTGCTTGTTTGAGAAATTTTAGGAAAGTCAGCAGCATAAACCAAGTCAGTATGTTTGCATGGAAAAGCAAGTTGGGTGGACCTGGAATTTGAGAGAGGTGGGGTCTCAGGGAATCACCAGGGCTAGATAAACCATATTAGCCAGGTCGATGATACCTACCTGCTCGCTCTATGGAGGAAAGGCTCAGAAAAGGATCAATGGTCTCTGTCAGAACTTCTGTCTAGGGGAAATCTTCACCTATAGACCTAAACCTGGTTCCAGACAATTTAGTTTCGACCCATGTGTTCCTGATACCTTTCAAACTGCTATCCCCTTAACTGGAGCCCAGAAAGAATGAATTCAAGTAAGTCTATGTAGACCCTAAGAGGAACACATGAGACTCCAGGAGGCTTCATCTCACTCAGGTACACTCTCTACTAGTTTTCACAGCCAGAAGTTATGGGGACTTCTTTTCCCAGCATTGGAACTCTGGGTTGGGTGGCCTGGTGTGGGGCTAGGAACCTAGACTCCTCAGGGGGGACCAATGTCACTGAGAAATCCCTTCTGATTTTTAACTGCCAGAAGAAGGTGTAGAACCAGTTCATTTTTGCATCTCTCTCCCTCCTACCAGTCTTTATGTGGCTTTTTCTTTAGTTATATACCGTCTGTTCAGCTAGATTTCAGGTGGTTCTTAATAGTGGTTGTTCTGCACTTTAATTATAATTTTGATGTGGTTGTGGAAGGTTTTGCATACCATTGCCATCTACATCTTACCCACATTGCCATCTTGACTGCAAGTCTATAAAAATACCTTTTAAATTGAAGAAGTCCATGCTAAATGTAACTAGGAGAAAGGAGCTATAACATGCAAAGCAAATACACAACATATGCTTTCAAATCCACAAGAAAAAGAGGACAAAAAAATGAAATGGCAATTTATAGACCAGCAATCCAATAGCTAACAAATATATGTAGATATGATCAACTTTTGCATAGAAATGGAAAATAAAATGTAAATGATATCTTGCTTTATATACATCCTAATGGTATTTAATGTATAGTGATATTTAAATAAATAATGTCAACCTTTAGCAAATATGAGAAAGTGAAACTTCATGAATTACTGGTAGCAATAGCATTTGGGATGACCATTTTCATGAGAATTCAGGAAATATATCTGTGAATTTAATATGCATATAAATCAAGAATCCCACCACTGTATATGTACAGCCAAGTAATTCTCTCACTAGGCCACAGGAGACATGGGTATATGTCTTAGCAAGATGTTCATGGTAGTGAGTAGCTGATGTTCCTAATTAGAGGAATGAATATTTGATAAATATATACTATGAAATATCATGCAGTAGACAGAAAAAAATTAACAATATAAACTCCAGAAATCTTAACATAGAGGTGTTAAATGAAAAATTTAAGAAATTATAAGTTAAATGATGACAGATATCCAGAAGTGGGAATCTAAATATATAATTTTATTTTCTATCTATATTGTAGAGTGAAATAGATAAAGCAAAAATATTTACCAATAAAAGAAATATTTCTGAGCTACATTGATCAATCAAAATAGCTTTACAAAAATGCAATATAACACATAAGAGTGACAGGTTATGTAGCAAACAACCTCTAGGTTCAATGTCTAATCCAATTCAAGTTTACTTCTTGCATACACAAATCTGCTAGAGTATGGACAACAGTTCCAGAAAACTGGCCTCCCTAAAGTGGCTGAGCAATCCAGGCTGCTTCTGTATTAAAGTACTCTACCTCAAAGTGAGCATCCACAGTTTCTGTGGTAGGAAAATAAAGCCCAGAAAATCACAGAGCAGCTCTTATATGTACATACACATCCCTTCTCCTCTTGGCCCATTAACTAGAACTAGCAGTGTGGCCAATTGTCAAGAATGCTAGGAAATAATAGATTCCATATGTCCAGCAAATGAAGAGGAACAGATATACTGGTGAGCACAAGCAATATTTCTTCATTTGGTATATAAATCCTTTCCATGTTTATACTCAGTAACATAGTTCAGACAAATTTGCAGTCTGAAAATTAATGATTGTGCATTTATACTAATTCATCCAGAATGCAGGTGACTCTGTGGAAGAAAGATAATCCTTAAATCAGAGGTCTGTAGACTATGGGTATACTGTAGATGCATATATTTATTTATTATGTGATCTTTAGGAAATTAATTTATTTCTCTGGGTTACAATTTCATCATTTTGAACATAATAGCTTATATAATTATACTGTTTTGAGTGTTTTTCTAATGTTTTCTAATATTTTGCAGATATAGCTTATTTAATCTTCACAATAACCCCTGAGGTTCTGTTAAGTATACTCTTTTTCAGTTAAGGACACTCAGAGAGGTAAAGCTTAAGAAATTTGTTTAAAGAATGAGGACTAGAACCCAAGCAGGCCAACACCAAAGCTCATGTTTTAATCCAAGCACGTGCTCTTCCTCCTACTAGTGGCCTTCTATTCTCTTCATCTCATGTGTGTGATTGGCATATCAAGTGAGATTATAAAAAAACTATACAGTGAAAAGCCCCGTGCAAAAATAGATGGTTCCCAAAAATCATCTACTCTTTTCCACATTCTTTGCCAGACATTTCTCTATTTGAGATATAAAATCCAGTGTAAACTGATATTTCTTTGCTATACCTTAAAATATATATTATATATTTTTCTCAATATAAGTAGAAATCATTCCCACCATAATCCTTTTAAAATACATACATTGATGAATCAAAATATGACAGTAACTGGAGAATTATGAAAGCATAATATTTAATTTCTACATTTTCAAAATCTCTTCTACAATGTATGAAAATATTTATTTTTAAAAATGTGTAATATTAAGGTTACAGATTAACAATATGAAAATATAAGTATTTCACCTACAATTATGTAATTGTTCATTGTTTGAAAATGAAGCAATTTTTTCCTGAGCTCACATCTTTCTTATAATATCTTGTTAAAGACAAGCAATAACAGCAACACAGGCTAGAACATTCTGGTTCTTCTCAACAGTTTCCCCTTAGTCTTTACATTCAGTAGGCACATGGCTGCTTTCACAGTTACCTCAGCCAACGCTTCGTCATGGCATCCCTGGGATGTCCTAACTTCCACCTTGTTTTCTTTCTTTCTCTTTATTGACAGCCACCCAACCACTCAGCATGGCCACATATTTTAGGTTTGTTATAGCAGCACCCCACTATTAAATTTTTTATATTAGTTAAAACAATGTAATTTGCTAGAATAAACACATAAAATACCAGTGGTTTGATATAATGTAACTACATTTCATGTGTAAGTAATGATCTAGTGCAGGTATTCCAAGTTTTAGGGGCTGGGGTCTGATCTGGACTCAGGATGACACAGACAATGTCATATTTAATATATGAGCCAAGGTTTCTCTGCACATTGACATCTGGCCAAGAGAGAGGGAAAAAAAGATGTTTGGAGAAGATACACATTCTTCTTCTTAACTAACAGGGTCTAAGGGTGGCATACATCATTTTTTGGTAGCATTCCCTTTGCAAAAACAAGACACAGACCCTAAATTCAAAGAATATTGGGAAATAAAATCATTGTCTAAGTAGACAACACCAAGCAGTAACACTATGTTGCAGAAGGAAAAAACATATCATCGTAGGGCAACCATCCATTTCAGCTACACAGAGACCATGATATACTTAGCTCTCCATGGCTGTCAGTTATTTTTGATTGACTGTTGCTATGATGTTTTTTGTCTAGCATCCACTTACACTTGCATTTCTGTTCCCCAGGATTACCTTCCTCTAACTCAGTAATTATTCCTTTACTTGTCCATGTTTGAATACTTGAGAAACTTTAATGAATGCCAATATCTGGAGCTAATCAGTCTCTGGGTTAAGAACCTAGGCACATTATTATGAAAAATCTTCCCTGAGTTTCTAATTGGCTGCCAGAGTTGATGTTCTATTGCCTAATAAGTCGTGGGAAATCAGAACTTTCGTATTTATATAACTCCTGAGCAGATTTCTTAGTCAATATTCTGCTGCCTCTAATGTAGCCTTTCATTTACTTTGCTGCTAGTCTTTCTGAAACACTGTTGCTCCTGTATTGGTGGCAGCAGAAAACTGGATGTGGGGTGCACTAAAAAGAGTTACAACTCTGGTGTTCTGTATGGTGTGCTGGCTTAATGCGTCACATCGTGGAGCTGGATTAAACCCTCCAAGTTACTTTATAAGATTTAAAGTTTTTTGGTTTTTTGTTTTTTGATAGAAGGACACAACACATGACACAAGTAAGCTGGACTTGTAGCAGGGGCGGTTGATGTAGGGTAATCAGGTTTCTTAGGCTCCCTGAGGACTGGCTAATGTAAACAATGTTGTGGATTTGGGGGCTGTTCCTAGTTATCTTGTGCCTGGTCCACGGCACAGTTAAGGCAGCAGCACAGAGGCCCCACTGTGGGAGCCCTGTAAAGAAGGTGGTTGGGATGTAGATTTAATCAGCTGCTCAAGAAGAAGAACTGACTGGCTTCCAGCCAGGGTTTTAAATGTAGGTCAAGATAGCATTTCACACACACACACAAAAAATCTATACCACAAATTGACACTATCATGTCTTGACAGAAGTTTTGATCACTAGTATTTCAAGTATTCCAGTGGTCTGAATAATAGAGGAGACTTCCAGAGAGTAGGGTATAAGATGCCCTAAACAGTGTAAAAAAAAAAGTTATCAGCAGAGTAAAATGAAGACAAGCAAGTGAAAATATAAGTAATCCTTTGTAATCCAGTCAACAACCAAGTTCCCATTTATATGGCATTAGCCAAGAAAACAGATCTGAAATTTCTAGGGTCTCTAACAATATCTTTGTATAGTTGTCAAGTGTGTTAAAAGTGTTAGTTATGTTTTTCATGACAATATCTTGCTGTATTCCTTGGTCAGGCTGGCAAGTCCAGAAGTCGTATTGTTGGAGGATAAAAACATATAGTTTGGTAAGGTAGTGTATTTAAAAGTTAGTGGTATCTTTTTTGTAACTAGGGGGAAGGGATCGTGATGGTCATCATCAGAGACAAAGAGTGAAAGGTTTGGTGGAAAGCTGGAGGGAAAGACTAATAAATCATGCTGGAGAGTGATAGATCCTTTCATCAGAAGGATGGGCTCACACAAGACAGTTACCTATGGAGAAAAGCAATAATCTTCATTAGTTTTTGGAGTGACACAGGCAGTAGTGCCTGCTACTAGATTTTCCTTTAGGCATGGCAGTGTAGGGATATATGTTTTGACAAATGAGTATACCAAATCATGGGATAAGCAAACAGTGAGCTCAGAAAATGTGATAGAATCTGTAATATTGATGGAATAAAAGCAATAACAGTCCCATAACAGATCTATCAGTCATTAGGACAGGTAGGCCCATGGGTGTTGCTGGGACAGACACTGGTCTAAGTGTCTAGACCGAAGTTCTCCCCAGTGCAGGGAGAAAGTTATCCCCAATGTCAAGTACTTGGGCTGGGGTATTGTCATTTGAGGGGACATCATCACTAGTGATGAGTTCCAGAGCCAGGTAAATCCCATGTTATCTGTGATATGGGGTTGAGGTACTTTTCCCAAGTGGCTATTCACTCAGTTTGATGTAGGTCATGTTTTTGTGACTCAGGTGTTACAGCAAGGCTGACCTGCATTTGGAATTCAAAGGCAACATTGGGTCTGGGAGCTTGATTTGTAGATATCTTTTAAGTCAAAGAGTTCTGTGGCTGTACAGATGGCAAAAGTGATGTGTCACTACCATAATCTGTGACACTGTCATAATTGAACAAAAGCATTGGAACCTGACTAGTAAATTTAAAACTCCAGCTAAGGGTGGCTATACCTAAAAGCCCTCAACAATCCATATGATTTCACCTATAATTGGAACCTAATCAACAAAACAAACAAACAAGCAAAATAGAACAAGAGAAAAGGAAATAAAGAACAAACTGACAGTGACCAGAGGGGAGGAGGAAGGGGGATAATAATGAAAGAAGAGGAAGGGTCAAAGAACATGTATAAAGGGCCCATAGGCATGGACACCGGGGTGGGGATTGACTGTGGGAGTGGGGGGATGAGGCAGGGAAGAGCAATGGGGGAGAAATTGGGTCAACTATAATTAAACAACAATAAAAAAATAGTAACATTCAGAGGGGTACTTGTAAAGCATATCTTTGAGCCAATAATTTTTAACTCTTTATTTAGAAGAGGTCATTTAACTCTGTTAAATTCATGTAGATTAAAAAAAAAGTCTTTGAAGACAACTATTAAAGTTTTACAGTTTTTTACTCCTACTGCTACTGTTCCCATCTAACCATTTTTTAATTTTTTTTCCTTTTTTAAATTGTTGTGCAATTACAATTGTCCCCATTCCCCCCCCACCTTACCCACCCTCACCTTCCACATTCAACCCCTCACCCCACTGTTTTTGTTCCTGGGTCCTTTACACATGTTCCTTGGTGAATAAATAAATGGTTCTCAACATCAAGGTCCTGCCATAACATACGAGATGATAGGGACTGCTAAAAATGGGTTTTGAGTCACATAGACTGGTTTGGGTATATGCTGTTAACAAAGTAAAGGGTTGTTTATTAAGTAAAATATCTGTGACTGAGATGGCTGAGATTGGACCTGTAGTCTTAGCTTGTTATCAGCCCTCTACTTTAGCATATTGTTTTGAGCCCTTTGTCTCAGCTCTCAGTTCATTTGGTGACAGGCAAACCAGCAAGGTTTTTGGGCTGCAGGGCTCTCGTTAGCCACACTCAGTGGCATGTTGGACTCAGTGTTTGCCATGCTTGGTTGAAGAAAACAATTGGACTCAGAGTAACAAGACCTATACCCAAATTTTGTGAATTTTATGTAGTTGCACTTGACAGTCTTGCTGTCCAATGTTGATTTTCCTTACTAAGGAAGAGCTGTCTGATTTCATTGTTGTGGCATATGGTATCAGTTCCATTGTTACCTTCAAACATGATTTTAATTCACTAAGTAGAGTCTTCTATTTTTCTTCTTTATCGTCCATACTATCTTGTAAATGGCCCTGAGACTCCAATTTTAGTGTCCTACAGAATATCAAAGGGAGAGCCTAAATTATCTACCCTTTATAATCTGAATATTGAAAAGGATTTTGGGCGGTGTTGAAAGTTTTGGACTCTCCATTAAAATAGTTAATGTGGTCCAATTTAAATAACAACTTGACCTTTAAAGATTCAAAGATATCATATATAAGGGCTATTGATGAATGGCTCTCCCATTGCTTTTCCATATGATAGCCCCATTTTTACCTGTCCTAAAACACGGAAACAATGAATGATGCCTCACAGTGGGTTACTACAACTTCTGTGCTGTGTCTTATCCATTAAAGCCCTCATACCCAATACCATATAAATGAATTTACTAATTTCATCAAATCAGAACTGATACAAATCCTGCTACTACATATTTGGCTAATATGTGCTATTCAGTGCCTACTTCCACAGGCTGTCTATCACTTTGAAGAAAACTGAAAGATCAATTATAAAATTTTGACACTGTCTGCGGTTACTTCCTCAAGGGAGATAGCCTCCATTTCCTTCAAAGGGTTTTGGGTCTATAACTTGGCTCAGTTTGAGAATTGATTGAGGGTCCATGACTCTGTTTTTATTATTCAGATTAGACTTTTATTCACTTGACTTAGAACTTTTCTGTTTATACACATTAAGTAAGAATTTAGTAGACCTCCTATATATATCACATTTAGGAACACCATGATCAACTGGCCAACACCACAGGTCTGAAAATATAAGACTATTCTGGTTGCTGCTTTGACACTGCTGTCCACTAGGGTAATCATGCCAACCTTCCCTTTGGTGGCTGAGTGTGGCCACTTGACCTCTGACATCCCAGGATCCAATTATTCCTACTGCATTTTTATTTCCCAATTCAGTGATTACAGTTTCCACTGTACATTCTGGCCCACAGAGAACAATCACAGGGCTTTACATGGATGCTGGAGCTCCTCTCAAAAATTTACTTCTCAGTATTGGTAAAAGGTATGTCTTCTGGACACTCCCAGTGTTGGCAAGCACATAGTAAATGACAAATCCACTCTAACATTTCAATAGCCCTAAATTTTAGATTATTTCAATAACACTAAATTAAAGTAGGTCCAGCATTTTCAGATCACTCACTGTGAGCTATCTTTTGGTCCATGCTTTAGCTAACTAATCAAACTGTTAGAACTCGTTCTAACTCTCTGAGGCATAATATTAAATGCAGAATCTCTGCTTAGTGAACCCATATCAATAAATTCAATCAAACCAATTTTATGGGCCCTCCCACCATTATCCCACATGTTTAGTATCCATTGCCATATATATCTGTGTCCTCCCTGAAATTCACACATTGAAGTCCTGAGCCCCAATATGATAGTGTTTCAAGATGGAGCCTTTGGTAAGTAATTAGGGTCAGATTACATTATAAGGATAGGTCACTTCTGATGGAATTAGCAGCATTCTAAGAAGAGGGAAAAAAAGTCAATTTCTCTCTCACTCCTACCCCCACTTCTTCCTTCTTTCCCTTCCTCTTTCTCTCCATGTGAAGACATAGTGAGAAGGTTGCCACCTTCAAACTAGGAAGAAAGCTTTTACCAAAACCTAACTAAGCTTGCACCTTGATCTCAAACTTCTAGCCTCCAGCACTGTGGGAAATACATTTCAGTTTTTAAGTCACCTAGTCTATAGTATATTTTTGTGGCTGCATATAATGCATATCCAAGATAAGTTATGCATTAACACAGTTTATATAAACACATGTACTTTTTTGCCCTGTCAGATGAGCTGGCCTAAAAGAAACGATTTCTGAAGAAATAGGCATTTCTAATACTGGGAGATGAAATAATACAAGATGAGTCTAGAGCAACTTGCAGTACCAGAATATAAGAAAATGTCAAAAGAAATAAACAAATAAAAAACAAAATGAAAAAATACTAAGAAACAAACAATTTAATGTGGTTGGTATTCTGGAACCCCAAAAAAGACTAGATAAAAACTAA
This sequence comes from Tonatia bakeri, assembly GCA_004024845.1. Classification (NCBI taxonomy): domain Eukaryota; kingdom Metazoa; phylum Chordata; class Mammalia; order Chiroptera; family Phyllostomidae; genus Tonatia; species Tonatia bakeri. The sequence goes on along the minus strand of PVIA01003484.1, from coordinate 44,289 downwards.
GAATATCAAGATTCTTAGTTTTTAGTTAATAACAATGTATCAAGATTTATTTCTTAATTATAAAAATGTAGCATACTAATATAAAATGTTAATAATAAAACTTGGTATGTAGTATATAATTCTGTATTGTCAATATTTGTGTCAATCTAAAACGTTCTAAACAACAAAGTATATTTGAAAATATATATTCAGTCATGTGCTTATTTTCATGTTTTTTTAAATAGAGTTCTCTTCCTCATACTCTATTTTCTTTGATACCTTCCCCAAAACAAAGGTTCTCAAAGTGTGGTCTTTGAGCCAGCAATATCATTATTAATTAACAACTTATCAGAAGTGTAATTTCTTGCATCCCACTCCAGAGTTATAAAATCATAAACTCTGAAGTTGGAACAATTTGTATTTAATCAAGTCTCCCAGGTTATTCCAGTACATGTTAAAATCTTCAAACCACTATCCTGTGGTATTATATACTTTTCCTTAAGGATAAAAATAACTTCGAAAATAAAATAGTTATTTAGGGATGCAAACATTTTAGATCTAAATACTCCAACACAAAGCAAATATTTATTAAGAAAACAATAATCATATTTTAATCATCCAGAAACTTGATAAGCAATGATTTCTTACTACAAAATAGGTTGGGAGAATTTTTGTAAAAAAAATCACAACTTAAATATCATGACTCATTTATAAATCAAGAAGAGTAGATCAGAAAAATTAAATGACGGTCAAATTTGACAGGAATTTGGTTAAGATTGCAGATGTTTGATTCAAAAAGAGAGTCATAAAACTCTAAAATAGGTGTTCTTGTTATTATACCATTTGCTTTCTATTATTTTTTTTAAACTTGAATACACAACACCATTACAAATTGATGAACCAGAAGTTTGAATCTTTGTTTAATCACTTTTGCTCTGTGACTTAGTTTTTAAAATCACTGAGTCTCAGTATCTTCATCTTTAAAATAAGGCTTATAATATTTTCTTATTATACCAGTCTCTCACGGAGAAGGGTTTTAAACATTAGAGGACAAAAATTAAGCTGTTATAGTTCTGACTCTTTACCAGTTCTTCTTATTACCAGGTTAATGGGCCTTGGTTGTCAGGGTTACATCTCAGTTTCTTCACAAACATGGCGACTCATGAAATGTAAAGAAAGAGCAAAAATGGGGGAGAGAGAGGTACATATTAGATGCACTCTAGTTCTATTTCTTATTTCTTTGCAGATAGTAGGGGATTCTGATCAGGTCTGTTGCCCGACATTACCTAAGTCCATTGGCATGAATAATCTAAAACTCTTAAATTAAGCAACTTGAGTGTAATCTGGAAGTGTAGAAAGAAACTGTGTTGATCTATTGCATAAATTTTAAATATCATATTTTAAAGTCAACTTAGATGTATATTTAATACATCTCTTATAGTACTAAAGACATGGTAATTGTTAGTAATGCAGAAACTGAGTAGAGCTTAAGAAAATGGAATAATTATAAGCCAATCACCTTAATTAATACTAAAAACAGAACACTCAATAGCAAAGATTAGAACTGATCTTATGCAAATTAATGTAAATGACTTACATGAGATTTATAGTCAAAAGCCAGAAAATAATACAAGCTCATAGCTTGATCTCAAGAATGTAAATTTAAGCATGAAATCATACCATGACTCTAATATCTTTGATGCAGTTGTTTGATAGAATGAGCTTTAAAGAGACACCTTAGCTTTTGACATCTCTCACTTTTAAACAAGGGGAAAGAATGACATGGTTTAACTTGTGATCTAACAGAGATAGGTTATAGTTTCCTTCAAAAATACACCATGAGGAAGTTCCAGAAGAAATCAGTACCATGACTGATACTAGACATATTTCACAGGTGTAGCTGTCATGGTTCCATCAGGGAGGCTGAACCACTAGGTGTGAGGCAGAATAAGTGATTTATTATGATTTACACCTTGGCCAATTTGTGGGAGCTCAGGAAGAACTCTAGGAAAGCTGCTTCTTTCTTCTTTTTTTAAATTGTTGTTCAAGTACAGTTGTCTGCATTTCTCCCCACCACTCCCCACTGCCCCAGCCATCCCCATCTCCTTCCCCTGATCCCACCCCTCCTTCGTTTTGTCCATGTGTCCTTTATAAATGTTCCTGAAGACACTTTCCTCTTTTCCCCCCATTAGCCCTTCCCACCTCCCTTCTGGTTACTGTCAGTTTGTTCTCAAAGCTGTTTCTTTCCAGTCAGGAAGTATCTGTAGAGTTACTATGGGGAAGAAAAGCCAAGAGAAAGGAAATAAAGCTAACAGGAACCAGGGGAAACCACAAAAATCTGGCACCTTCAAGAAAAACTGCAGCCACCTAGGACAAACTGGAATTACACCTGTATTTCAAAGCCTCCAAGTTTTCAGATCTGGGTAGTATGTGGAAGAATCTGGTACTTTTATCACAGTACTGCTCCCTCGTGCAGCCAAGGACTCACAGAGGATAAAGGAAATGAAGCCTTGGTGCCTTTTCACACCAACAAAGTTACCCAGGACTTCAGCACAGCGTGGCAAGCTTTGGTGCTCCCTGGACCTCAGAATTGACCTTCAGAGCACAATGGCTGTTGCTTCGCTCCTGCCTTCCAAATTTTATGTGGTTTCTCTTGTGGTTAACCTTAACCCAGAACTATGTAGCGAAATTCTGGAAAACGTAGCTCCATCTTAACTACTTGACAGTATAAAACCACCGTAACAAGATTTTGATAATCCCTTTCCAAATAATAGAGAGCCTAGCACTAAAAGGCAATAAGGCAGTGCAATGATCTCCGTCCACTCAGAATCAGATGATCCAGCATTACACCCTTCACTCCAACATTTTCTGGTTATGGGACTTTCTCAAAAAAGTCACTTCAGCCTCTTCCTGAGACTATTTCTTTATATGTTATCAAAGTATAACATTATGCATTTAGTAGCCCTGCTATGAACATTAAATGAGATCAGGTATATAAACCATCTAGTACCATTTCTTACTCATAGTAAGTGCTCAATAAATAGGAACTATTAATCAGATCACTGATACCCAAAATAAGTCTTGAAACATGGGACCCGTGAGTTTCATACAGAACTTCAGCTTCAAGTTTAAGAAGTGCATGACTTGGCATTCACCCAAATATTTACTTGAACTACATCAACACAGAGATATGGGACAAGTTCTATATGTCAGTCAAAAAACAGCCACATAATCTCAATTTCTATTAAAGAAAAAGATATCACAGAAATAAACTGCTATTTATTTTATAGTTAAATTTAAGGATAAAGGGACCACGCATTTCCAGAAGAAAAATGACATTTTATAGGATTATCATCTTTAATCATGCCCAAAAATTACAATTAGAAAAAAAATATCATCTTCTGGGATAGCTGGGGTAGGTTAGCTATTAATTATCCCAGATTTCCTTTGTATAAAGCATAATGAGGACTTACGTTTTTACTATTACCGTTAACCTTGATCTTCAGGATATTCTCTTTCTAATTTTAAGTACAACAGTGAAAACATTAATGAATATTTGTATGCAAACTTGTCTTTTGCAATTGTTATCTTGACACTTTTTCCTCATGGACCCACCCTAGCTTCTGTGCTTCAAAAGTGCCACTGTTATACTTCTCAATCATTCCAGAGAGGAAAGTGTAGTGGATATTTTTTGACCACTAGTGAGTGCTAAAACTGATTGAAATATATATTGAAAAATGAAATTGTCTATAATATATATATAGCTATCTTTTATATGTGTTATATATAATTATATTTTATATATGTGTAACATATCTTTATGTAATTATATTTTACTAAAATTATGCACCAAGTTCAATAACTCACCCTGAGAGTCATGCCCATGACTTCATGGTTCGTTACATTCTGTGTTATCAAGAGGTCAACAGTTTTGCCCATGATCTGTAATTGCATTTGTGATTCTCCATGCATGTCCAAATAAATGAAGGACAGTCAATCAGACCTCTGATTTATACAATCAGAAACTCTGTACCAGAACTGGGAAGTTTATGGAAATTAAATTGCTGAGCTCTGACTTTTAAATGTTCTTTATATAAAGCAGCACAAAACATTGAATATTTTGTGTTTAATAAGAATAATACAATGACATTAAGCTGGAGAGACAAACAAGAAAAGATTACTTACCAAAAACAAAAGTCTATCACACAAATAGAAAAAGGCGGATTTCCACAGGTCCAAAAATCTAAAAAAAGGAGAAGGCTACTGTATATTCAGGGAAATTCAATATCAATCATCTCAGGTTACTTTGAACTAAATAAGATATTTTAAAAAAACAGCAATTATCCAGTAGCTAACTGTTCATCTAGCTTCATTAATAATATAATTGAGTGAGTTTGCCAATACAAGAATCCCATGTCTTTATAAACAGTGGCACATTGAATTTTTATGTTTTCTTTCAATTTTCCTTCCTCAAACCATACTTTGGGCATTTTTGAAATCAATAACTAGTATTGCATAATATGATCTTAAAACATTGTATGACAATTTTTTTGATTAGTAACACTCTGAGGTTGTTATATCAATTCATACATAGTTTTTAATTTTCAGTTCATTAAAATTCTCTTTTGCCTTCATATTCCCATTTTCTTCCATTTCCTCTCTAACACCGGCAGGCATTGTATCACATGGACAGCACACGTACACTTCTCCTCAAATGTCAACGGGGCTCTTGGATGTTCCTCAGTGCTTCATCCAAATGAGCCACAGGCCACCAAACTGATAGTTAATTAGAGCCATTTAATTCCTTTTTAAAAATATTCCTAAGCATCACCAGCAACTTTCGTCATGTTACTTTAGGATCTCTTTGAAATGAATAAGTATGTTTTCCTTCTGTCTCATTAATTAATAGACTAGCTCTCTGTAATTCAGTTAGGAGCATTATTACTTATTAATAAAGTTTCCATCATTTACTTAGATATAAGATACATATCTTAATGATATTTTCAAGGTTTGTTTTTTTTTTAAATTAGGGAAAAATAAAGGCACACAGACACATCGCTGTGTAAGTTGCCTATTCTGACCATTAAGGACATATTGAGAAAAGCTGTTCCAAGGAGCCTGAAAACAATGAAAATATTCCCTCTGTTAGCTTTTTCCTGAGAGAGGCCATAGAAGATTTCTCAGAGGAAGTAGCACTTAAGCAATGTTTTTGTATAGAGCTAAAGGCACAGTAGGTCCTCGAATTTGAGAATGAACTCAAATAACAACATAAAGAATTTCCTTAAACTTCAGTAGATAACTAGAATTTTTTAAAAATTCTGAAACTCACTCATTAGAATACAAATATAAAATTTTATTTGACTAATATATTATAAATTATACTTATAGAGAGCTTATAAATAGGCCTAGGATGGAATCTGACATTGAGGAACAGTCTAAAACTAAGACTAAAGCAAGGTAATTATTCCAGAAAACGATTGTTTAAAGTTCAACTTTTCAGGCATTACTTGCTATGGCCACCCTGCCTGACCTATAAAGCAACCTGAGATGGGTGCTGCTTGTTCTGGCTTGGAAATTCCCAGGTGAGCCAAGTTGTAAAACTAATCTGGCTGCTGCCAGTGCCAGGCCTGGGGCTCACTGAGGCAGCAGTTGCTTGTTTGATAGATTTAAGACGTTGTGATACATGAGCCAAGACCAGCCATTCATATGGAAAAGCAGCTTGGGTGGATCTGTAAGTTAGGTGGGCCAAAGCCTCTGGTGATCTCTTAGGTGGGTCAAATGGTGTTAGCCCGGTTGATGGAGTCTCAAATATTGCACCAGTCTGTGGCTCTGTGGGTGGAGAGCCCAGAAAAGGGATAATGACTTCTGCTCACCTTGATGCCAGACATTTCAGCCTCCCCCTGCGTGCCACTGGTGCCCCTCAAGCCACCTCCCCTGTGCTGGAGCCCAGAGGGAGTGAGTTTGAGTAGGTCAGTCCATGTGTGCGTTTTTTAAAGAGGAGCAGTTTCTTCCACCAATTCATTCCCTGCTGGTCTTTGCCGCCAGAAGTTGTGGGGACTTATCTTCCTGGCACTGGAACCCTGAGCTGGGAAGACTGGGACTCCTCACTCTTGAAATATCCCTCCTGAAGTTTTATCCACCACACATGGGTGAGAGAGTAATCTGTTCCATATCTGTACCCCTCCTACCAGTCTCGATAGATGCTGTTTCTTTAATTTTGTAGTTGTCAGACTTCATTCAACTTGATTTCTGACAGTTCTGAGTGATGGTTGTTCTATATTTTAGTTGTAGTTTTGATATGATTATGCAAAGAGGTGAGCTGCCATCTTGACCAGAAGCCTTGATTCCAAACATTTTCATTAAATATTCATATTATATTGACTCAGAACACATAATCTTGATTACTAGAATTTTAATACCACTACTACTACCACTTCTACCAGCAAATATTTCTCATTATTTAATGTCCTCAAAATCCTATTGTTATCTGGCTGCTATAATATTGCTTCTATAGCCTATCACTACTCCTGGGCACAAGCCCCTGCACTGGTAACAGTAGGTAGAACAACCTTCTGACCAGGTTACTCTCTTTCCCTAATTCGGTACCATAGTGTTAGGATCAATCTTTTCCCATGAGCCCTGACATCAGAGGTAGCCACTTTGTTCAGGGAAAAGTGAATCCTCCCTACACAGAGATTCTTTCCTTGTGACTTCATGGGAACAATTAATTATATAGAGTTCAAAATAATTTGTTTTGTTACTCAATCTAAATCTTAGGAATTGGTTGTGTACTGTACATAAATGTATGTGCTATGTACTTTTTTATGACTGGCAGCACAGTAGGTGTGTTCACACCAGCATCATAGCACGCACGTGAATGATGTGCTGAGCTGCAACATGGGGACGACTTAGATGTCACTAGGCAGCAGGAGTTTATTACATCCATTATCATCCTATGGGGCCACTGCCATATGTGCAGTAGGTCCGTCACTGACAGAATCTGTTATGCAGTCCATGACTGTCATTTGTATTGAATGGGCAGAACCATCCAATTCCTTTTCAGTTTATCCTTTTAGTCAAAGGTAAAGAAAAGGACAGACTTAGACTTTTCTTAGTCTTTCTAGTTTCTCTCCCCAAACCACTGTGAAAAACATGGTAGAAAATACCTGTAATGTGTCTTCTCAAGAGCAAAAATAAGTAATAAAGTCATAGGGTACTTTAAACTCACACTTTTTTAAATAAATATATTTTAAAAGAAAAGATCTTTAAAGGTGAAACTACTAAATTATAATTATCCAATGTCTCTATAAACATACAATGTTTAAATATCCATTTCAGTTGAAGATTTAATTTTTATATAACTTAAAGAACAACAAATATCATGTGCTCTTCACTTGTTTTATTGAAGGATGTATCACTTTTTTTCTCAAAATAAATATTCATCCTAAAGACACATTCATACCTCAAATTCATGGAATGTCTTCCATTCTAAAAGATTTTTCTATTTTATAATTAACATTCCCTTAAAAAAATGTCAAGGAACATGTAAAAAAGGACACAGACAACAGGGGTGGGGGAAGATTGAATGTGGGAGATGGGAGGTAGGTAGGGCAGGGAAGAGTAATGGGAGAAAAGGGGTCAACTGCAACTGAATAACAATAGAAATAAATAAATAAGTAAGTAAGTAAATAAAAATTTAAGAAAATTTTTTTAAAAAACTGTAGGATCCAGATTCAATTACAACCTTCGATTGAGTATTGAAACAAACATACAAAATGAATCCTAAAACCAGGCTTTATATCTAAGCAAAGGTGAGAGGAGAAAAGTGGATGTTCAGAAGTATCAAGTACAAGAAGGTACAAAAATGTGTGAGCAAGAATCACACCACTTGGAGATCTGATATTTCATGACAACAGCTCTGCGCTGGAAGGACTGGAAAACGTAAGTGGAACTGCGATGCCAGAGTACGAGCCGGATCCTTAATCAGAAGAGGCTGAATGACAAACTAGGACCCCGGTTATAGGCAACCTGGCTGTCATGGCCTCAGTGGGATTAACCACAAATGTAGTGTGATGCTTTATTGTCTGGAGGTCTGATTGGTTTCAGACCCATACCAGAAGCTAACCCTTAGGCACAGATTGTGCAGTGGGGCAAGAATTCAGGAAAATCCAGAAACAAATATATCTTCTAATGTTAATATTCTGATTTAGAGGTCAAAGTCCCCTACCTATTTTCAAGAGTTTCAACAACATATTCTAACTATAAATTTTCTTATATATTAGGTTTAATAAGTGTCATTAAAATGCATCTTCTAAATCATATATTCATGTTAAGGTGGGCTCTTATTAGATTTAGAGTTCTTACTTAAGGTCATGATATTAGTTTCTATACTTTCTTGCTCTAGGAATACTATAAATGCAATTTTCTTGGATAAATCAAGCTGTATAACTTAGGCAGAACAGTTCACTCCAGCTCAGGGTAGAAATGTGATTTCTTTCATGGCAGTCAACCTTATTATCTTTTATTTTTATTCTTCCCATCTAAAGGGCACATTCATACCTTTAGAGAGATCTTATTAAAATAGACTTCTTATATTTTCATATTTCATTAAAACTGTACATACTATGAAAAAGCCAACAACATTATTGCAGTTCCTATTGAAATTAACTTCTTTTATTAGCAGAACTGTAACAATATTTTATTTAGGGTGAAAAGCTTTGACCCTGTGCCTCTTACTAGCCGACTTATTTTGTAGCAACTAACGTGCTGTTCGCTCAGTCTGTCCACTAGTACTGCTATCCATTGCAGGTCACACTCACCCCAATAATGGGGCAGCAAAGAGAACATGAATAAGTAAAATTTAAGACAAGCTTCCAACTTCATTAAATCAAGAGCTTCAGGATACTTCCCTAATCAAATATTGGATAGTTGTGACTATTTAAATTTCTCTGTTCTTCCAGAGGGTTCTAAAGATAGACGGCCCAATACAGAAAATGGCATCTAAGGTAGGGTAAAAATATATTACTATATAAGAAATCAGCCTCTTTCAGTATTTAAAATAAGAAAACATATATTAAATAAAGGCAAATAAAATAAGATCATGCATTTACCATTAAAACACAATAGCTCACATAATTAACCAGATTAGAGACAAGGAAATGTCTGACTATATATAAGCTATCTATAATTTTTTTCATTCTTAATCTAAAAATAACTTTCAAGTAATAATACTGATAAAGTATTGGGTGATTATAGCATATGGAGAAATGAAAGGAATGACAGCAATGAAAGGAATTGCAGCTATGACAGAAGCAATTGGAAATACTCTGCTATAGGGTACCTACAGTATACATGAAGTATATACTGTTACTTGAAGGTTGATCTAGATTTGTTGTAAAGTATATACAAATTCAAGGCAACTTCTAAAAAATGTTAATGAAGTATAATTAACATACTAAAAAAGAAAGGAAATGTAAATACACAAAGTATGCAGATAAGATCAGAGAATACTTGCCCTTACCCTGACCAGTGTGGCCCAGTTGCTTGAGCAGGGTCCCTAAAAGCTAAAGGTTACAAAGTCACAGGTGGGATTCCTCATCAGGGCACATGTTTGGGCTGCAGCCTGGTCCCGGGGCAGGGAGAGTGTGTGAGGCAACAATCCATGTTTCTCTCGTACACTAATGTTTCTCTCCTTCTCTTTCTCCCTCCCTTTCCCTCTCCCTAAAAATAAATAAAGTCTTTCAAAAAAAGATCAAAGGAAGCTAAAAGAAAAAGGCAAAAATATGACTACATAAGTTACAAAGTAGAGATATTAATCCAACTGTCAATAATCACTTTAAATGTTAATAGTCTGAATGTCCCATAAGGGATAGAGAAAGACATGCCATGTCAATATTAACAAAAGAAACCTGGATTAATTATATTAACTTCAGAAAAGCAAACTTTAGAACAAAGAAAGGTATCAGGAATAAAGTGGGCAGTACAGAATAACATTTATGCACCTAACAAAGTGTCAAAACATATGAGGCAAATCTGATAAAACATGCAGGAACAATTATAAAGGACACACGGACAATAATGGGGGGGTGGAAATGGGAGGGAGGTGGGGAGGGCTGGGGTGTTGGGCTCAGGTGGGGAAGAGGCAGAAAACTGTACTTGAACAATAAACAAACAAACAAACAAACAAATAAATATTTTTTAAAAAGAAGAAATACACAAATCCACTGTTATACTTGAAATTTCAGAACTCCTCTTTCGGTAACTGATCTATGATTCAGGCTTAAAATCATTAAGGATATAGTTGATAAGAAACCATTAATCAAATTTATCTAATTGACAATTATAGAAAACTGTATCCAGCAATAACAAAATATACATCCTTCTCAAGCTCACATGGGACATCCTCCAGGACAGATCACATTCTGGAACATAAAGTATACTTCAACAAATTTAAAAGCATAGGAAACCTGCAAAGTGTATCTAATTAATTAAACTAGAAATTAGTAACAGAAATCTGGTTGAAAATCAATAATTATTTGGAAACTAAATAAATTATATGACACATGCTCAAAAAAAGTCTCAAGGAAACAAAAATATTTTGAGCTAAATAAAAATAAAAACAACATAAAAATTTATAGGATGCAGGGAAAGCAATTCATAGATGAAAATTTCTAACATTAAATGCATATTTTAGAAAAGAACAAAGAGCTAAAATCAGTAATAACCTTAACTCTACTGTAGGAGTCTACAGAAAGAAGAGCAGTAAAAGCCTAAAACAAGTAGAAGAAAAATTAGTAAATGTGAACAGAAATTAATGAAATTGAAGACAGGAATATAGAAGAAAAAATTACATCAAAATTTGTCTTTGAAAAGATCAATAAATCTGATAAATACCTAGATATGCTAACCAAAAAAAGACGGGAGATGCAAATTACCAGTGATATAAATAAAGAGGGGGTATCAGTACTGATTACGTGGGCACTGAATAATAACAAAGGAATGCTACAAACAACTTCATGTCCACAAATGTGATAGTTTAGGTGAAACAGACCAATTTCTTGAATAGCACAAACTACGAAGATACACAAAAGGAGTAATAGGTAATATAAATAGGCCTATATCTATTAAAGTAATTGAATTGGCAGTTTAAAACTTAAAAAAAAAAGAAGGCACTGATGGTTTGATGAATTTTACCAAACAGTAGAGGAAGAAATAACAGCAATAATTCACAATTCCTTTCATAGAAATCTGTTTTCCAGCATCCTGAGCAGACAGGTCTAGGTGTGTGCTCTTCCTTCTGCAAATACAACACACATGTAGGAGGTGACACTCAAAGGAAATGAGAAGGCCAAGTCCGGTGAGAGATTTCACACAGAAGAATGGTTGACGCTCTTGAGGAGTGTGTCCAATTGCCGCCTGTTTCTTGGGCTCGGCCACAACAGAACTGTGCCTGCCAGCAGGGTATTGGAATTCCTTTTAATAATGTTTCTGACTGGTGTAGCCTCCACTGGTTCTGTGATCTATTATATTTTTATTAAATTCCATTCCTGATTAAACAGCTAAAGTAAGTTCTATGATTTGCCCCTAGGCCACTTGAAAGATTCTGCTGACCACAAACCTCTAATATTTGGCTCGATGATACATGGACTCAGTTTAAAGAGGGAAGATATGCTTGTCCTGTCCACGAGCATTGAACAGTGTATTACAGTTGTAAGTTAATAGCATTTCCCTCTGGACAATGGTCCTCCGAACGGTCCCTCACAGCAGTGGTGCCCCACTGTGCAGGGGCCAGACTGGTTTAGGGGAAAATTAAAAAAAAAAGAAAAGAAAGAAAAAGAGGCATGAGTTTGTAACCAGACAGACCTTGAGACTTTGTGTTCAATTTTTGCTGTACTTTTTCTAGCTCTATTATGTTAGAAAAGTCACAGAGACTCTCTAAATCTCTACTCACCTATAAATACAGACAATAAAATGTACTACTTCTGGAAGACACTCCTACTGCCTACTCATCAGCCATTTCATTTTATCCTTGATTAACACAGCTCTCATTTTATTCAGATAGCAGGTAGCAGTGTTCTACCCCAGGTGACATCTCTTGATTGATGGTAATCTTATTCTCACTTGCCAGTTAGTAGTTTATTTATTGTTTCATCCAGTTTTGCTCAAAAAGCCCATAAGACAGATGGTGGATATCTGGAAAAGATCTCACTCCCTGAAAAAGACAGAGAGAGAAGCTTTCTTTCTCCTTCCTGCCTTTGAGGACAGTTGCGTAAGGGTGTAATTCTTGTCATTACAGCAACCACTTTACCACCATGTATGAAGGGAAGACCATGAAAATAACAAGTTCACAGTGATGCCCACACAAGCATCATTAATTTGCTAAACCCTCTTAGGAACCACCTCTCTCCAGATCCATATCCCAGGAGAAAAAAAAACAAAAACAAAAACAAAAAAAAACCCTAACTGCGAAATACACTTTTATTTGGTTTACTTGTGCCTACATTAATTCTTATTGAAACAGTGTTTCAGGACTTTTATAAGGACTCCAAAAATAATCCTTTTTAAACTAAAGACTGATAAACTGCTCCTCTACTCTAACCCCTACTAAGGCTTTCCATCTCACTTAGAGTGAAAGCCAAAATACCTAATGGTCATGATTTGTTTTAAACTCCCTCTAACTCACCATTAAATCTGACCTATTTTTTGCTGCTTTGCTCCTTGATACCTCTGCTCCAGACCTCCTGGTTTCCACGCTGTGCCTTCCACAACCAAGGAAAGCTTCTTCCAAAGGATCTTCATCTTAACTGTTCCCACCACATAGATGGATCTCCCCCTAGACATTTGCTTGACTAATTTCCATTCACCTCTCTTACTCAGACCTCACCTTCTAAATGATGTCTTCTTAGCTACCCTGTCAACACATTTGGATACCCCTTGTCCTATTCTATAATTTTATATTTTCTCATGGTGCTTTTTACATTTCAGGTAGTATATAATTCCCTTAAATTATGATTAGTATATTATCATCTACATCAAGGAGTGTCTAACTCATTTTCCCTGGGGGCCACATCAGCCTTGAGGTTGCTTTCAAAGGGCTGAATGTAATTTTAGGACTGTATAAATGTAACTACTCCTTAACCAGGGGCAAAGAGCTCCACATTTGGCCCTTTGAAGGCAACCACGTAGCTGATGTGCCCCCTTCCCTCAACCCCAATGAAAATGACTTTGACATCTTTGATCTACATATACGCTAAAATGGAGCTATATGAGGGTAGGAGTCTTTCTTTTGTTTAGTGATGAAGCTCAAGGACACAAAGCAATGCCTGTCAAGGAGGTGCTTAATAAATATGTCAAATTAATGATGAATACATGAATATTTTCAAGATGCTTGGCACACGCTAGCTAGTCAATAAATATCCCCTTGTATAATCTCTGTACAGAGATTAATCTCTGTACACTTCCTTCCTAGTCTTGCCTTCCTTGTGATCTAAGCAAGTAGTATGATACACCCCATTCTTTTCTATGTTCTTATTCTTCCTCCTTCCTTTAATTTCTTTCTATATACAGTACTGCTGTATTTCTTGTGGTTGCTTCTCCAAATTTTTCTCTTTGTATGTACAAAGAGAATTATTCTTATTCATTCAGAAAGTATTTACTATATGTCTACTATGTGCCGGGTATTTTGCTATGTTTTATAGTTTCAAAGAAAAATAAAACACAGTCTATCTCACAGGTGGCAAACACAAGGCCCACAGCTGAATCCAGCCCTCCACCTTGTTTTATCCAGCCCGGCACCTTGTTTCTACACAGTGGCAGTGCCAAGCTCTCACTGAACTGCTAAGGAGTAGTTACATTTATACAGTCCTGAAATTACATTCAGCCCTTTGAAGGCAACCACGAGGCTGATGTGGCCCCCAGTAAAAATGAGTTTGACACCCCTGGTCTAGCTCATTAAAATCCTCCAATATTTTATTTATATATTTAGGTGCACCTATATTGGGTGCACATATTTTTACAAGAGCTATATCCTCTTGTTGGACTATTCCCTTAAGTATCATGTAGTGAGCTTCTTTGTCTCTTGTTATGGTCTTCATTTTAAAGTCTATTTTGTCTGACATAAGTATTGCTATCCCAGCTTTTTTTTTTTCATGTCCATTGGCATGGAATATTTTTTTCTATCCCTTCCCTTTCAGCCTGTGTATAAATTTTGTTCTAAGTAGGTTTTTTGTAGACAGCAGATATGTGGGTCATGTCTTCTTACCCATTCAGCTATCCTTTACCTTTTGATAGGAGCATTTAATCCATTTACATTTAAGATTACTATCGATAGCTACTTATTCATTGCATTTTTTCCTTTATAGCTGTGTTCCTCTCTATATATATATTTAATTTTGTTAAAGCAGTTCCTTGAACATCTCTTGAAGTGCTGGCTTGGTGGAGATGTACTCTTTTAGCTTTTTTTTTGCTTGGAAAGCTCTTTTTTTTGCCTTTTATTTTAAATGAGAGCCTTGTTGGACAAAGAGGTCTTGATTGCAGGTGCTTGCTTTTCATTACTTGGAATATTTTGTGCCAGTCACTTCTGGCTTGTAGTGTTTCTGTTGAGAAATCAGCTAACAGCCTTACTGGAGTGCCCTTGTATGTTACTAGCTGTTTCTCACTTGCTGACTTTAAGATTCTCTATTTGTCTTTAAACTTTTCCATTTTGTTTGTAGTATGTCTTGGAGTGGGCCTCTTTGGGTTCCTCTTGATCGGGACCCTCTGTGCTCCTGGGACTTCCATGACTTTTTCCTTACCACATTAAGGGAGTTTTCTCTCATTATTTTTTCAAACAGGTGTTTTATCCCCTGCTCCTTTTCTTCTCCTCCTGATACCCCTATGATGAGAATATTGTTATGTTTCAAAGCTTCTCCATGGCTAACAAAAACATCATCAAAATAAAAAAGAAACCAACTTTATAGGAGAACGCATCTGCCCATGATACTCCCACAACTCAACACCAGGGAGACAATCTAAAAATGGGCAAAGGACCTGAATAGACACTTCTCCAGAGAGGACATACAGATGGCTCACAGGTATGAAAAATGCTCAATATCACTAGCCATCAGAAAGACGCAAATTAAAACCACAATGAGATATCACCCCACACCAGTCAGAATGGTTATCATTAATAAATCAACAAACAACAAGTACTGATGAGGATGTAGAGAAAAGGGAACCCTAGTGCATTGTTAGTGAGAATGCAGACTTATGCAGCCATTATGGAAAACAGCATGAAATTTCTGAAAAAAAAAAATGGAACTGCCTTTTGACCTAGTGATTTTGTTGCTGGGAATATACCCTAAGAATCTTGGAACCCCAATTCAAAAGAACTTATACACCCCTATTTTCATACCAGTGCTATTTACAACAGTCAAGTGTGGAAACAGCCTAGTGCCCATCAGTTGAAGGATGGATTAAAAAGCTGTGATACATTTACACAATAGAATACTATGTAACACAAAGAAATAAGAAGGAATCCCTACCTTTTGTGTCAGCATGGATGGAACTGAATACTATTATGCTAAGTGAAATAAAACAGTTGGTAAAAGACAGATACCATATGATCTCATTTATAAGAGAAATCTAATGAAGAAAAGAAACTAATGGGTTCAGCCACAAAGGTGGCAAGAAGAAGCCCCTGAAACAGCCCAAGAAGCAGGCCAAGGAGATGGACAAGGAAGTTAAGGCATTCAAGCAGAAGCAAAAAGAGAAGCAGAAGAAACTTGAAGAGCTAAAAGCAAAGGCTGCAGGGAAGGGCCCCCAGGCCACGGGTGGAATTAAAAAATCTGGCAGAAAGTGAGCTGTTCCCATGACTGGGGCACTGGTGATCCTTCATTCCCCTCCTGTTTTAACACCTGGATTCCCTGTCATAACATCTCTTGCCACCTGTAGCTAGAATGAAGTGTCATCTGGGAGCCTGTTGTACATTTAAGAATAAAGTTTTGTAAAAAATAATCATAACAATAGTCATGCAGTGTCTTGTCTTCTTAGCTCTTCTCACTTTGCCATTTCAGCCTTGGCTGTGAGGTCAGAGTGGACCCAGCTCAGAGTCCTGTCAAAGTGTGTTCTTCAGACTCTGTTCCATCCAGAATTCTGTACCACCTGTAATTAAACCAACTTGTTTGGGGAAAAAAAAAAAAAGAAACTAATGGGCAAATAGAAGCAGGATATGGAAACAGGAAACAGGCTGACAGCTGTAAGAAAAAACAGTGGGGGGGATGGTGGAAAGAAGGGCAAATGACTAGTCAAAGAACATGCATGAATGACCCATTGACATGGACAACAGTGTGGGGATGGACTATGGGAGCAGGAGAGGGCTTGACAAAGGAGGACAATGGTGGCAAATTGGGACAACTGTGATAGAATAAACAAGAATAAAAATATCTGAGTTGTGGGAGAGAGTTTCTATAAAGCACTAACAAACTATGGGCTCTTATTGAAATTTCTATGAACTATTCAGAGCCCCAAATAGGTTGCCTTTTAAAACTATGTAATGGCAGTTATGACATGGAGGCAAAGGATACCTCCCAGATGCACCTGCTGTTGGAATGTAGAGGAGAATAAATAGATTGGCTGAGTCCAGCTAGCCTATATCTGGGCTCTGAGACAAAACCACCTCAGATTCTGGAGTCTGCTTTACAGATGGCTAGCTGATTTTGGCAATAACAGCACAAGCATGGAAAGAGAACACTAGAGTCAGCCAGAGCAGGCCAGAGGAAAAGGCAGAATCCCTGCTGAAGACAAAATGAGTAGTTTATGAATGCGCTTCAGACAAACTCTGGGAACTCTTCGAGCTGAGAGCAACTTGATTTTACTACATCTGAGAAGTTACCCCAGCTATTTACAACACTTGCTGTTAGTGATTCTTCTATGACACAACGTAGTAGAAAATAACTGTAACTAGACACTTACACAATCCCCCTATCTGCCATGCAAAATTTTTTGTCCTCTGCATTAATTTGTTTTAAAGACCTCTCTTACATAATTCATGTGCTATATTTGTCACAAAATGCTTCTAACTTTTATTTAACTTTAAATTTTGAAATATTTATAGATTCACAGGAAGTTGCAAAAATAACAGAGTAATCTGGTATATGCTTTATCCCACTTCCCCCCATGGTTACATGTTAAATAACGGTATTACAATGTTTAAACCTGAACGTTGACAGTGGTAAAATATGTGTTTAATTCTATGCCATTTTGTCTTATGTAAATTTGTGGGACCACCATCAAAATCAAGATGCAGAACCAGTCCATTACCATGAAGATCTCCTACAGGGGATCTACATTTTTATGGTCACACTTCCACCCCATCCCCAAATTAATCCTTCCTAAGCCCTGGCAACCACTAATCAGTTATCCCTATTTATACTTTTGTCATTTTGAGAATGTTATATAAATCAAATTATATGGTATATGGTTTTTTTCACTTTGCATATTGCCCTTGAGATCTAAGCTGTTATATGTGTTAATTCACTCCTTTTTAATTCTGAGTGGTACTTTATCATATGAATGTACCACAGTTTGTTAACTCTTTATCTATTATAGGACACTTTGATTGTTTTCAATTTGGACTATTACCAACAAAGTTCCTATGAACATTCATGCAGAGAGAAAAAAACACAGTCTAAGCTAACAAGTACTCTAGTTTGTATTCTTTCACATACTGATGTGGTTCAAATCATTCATTTGTTCTTACATGATGAATAAGTAAGGGTGTTTTCACAACATGCTCAGATCCAGGGTGAAAGGTGTGTATTGGTCACTGGTCAAGAAAGCAATTCGATTAAGCACGCTGAACCCTGCACTGCAGAATGGAAGGTCGGGAGAACTGTACCTTGAATTACTGTACAAACAGAAACTCAGGACATGCCACTAAGAAGACAGAAGGACAGGTGCCTCTTCAGAACATGAAGGAAGTTGGTCTAGAAGCAAAGTACAGACATTATGAGTTTGTAGAAACAGAATAATATAGGCAAGGACAAAATACTTTTTAATAATCCCATTCTCCCAGAGTTTATAAAATATGGTATATGTTTAATATATTTGAAATTGAATTATCAAAAACATTAAAAATGACCCTTTAAAAAGTTATTCTATTTGATTTTTCCTTTGGTTAAAATATTGTCAGACAATATTTTTTTAATGCAGAAATTTCCAATCCTCAATAGCTGTCATAATGCCAAGTAAAGAAGTTATTCATCCATGAAAGCTTCCTTTGTTAAAGTACAGATTGCATTATTTATACAATATGAATGTTTAATGAATGCATACAAATTCAAATGTCAATGTAGATAAAATAAAATTACATTTCTGTCAAGGAAAAAAAGACTCTTCAATGAAGAACAAGACTTTGTTTTAAGATAAAAAAGTTAAAGAATAAATCCTAAATTGTTTTTTAAAGTAAATGACAGAGAAGTATATGTGGGTTTCCTTAAAGTTTATCTTAAATACAAATGTGAAACCATATCTTTAAACAATGAATGGGGTAGCCGTTTCACTTTGTATTTTAGAGAATAAATTAACACAACAAATTTTTATCCCATATCATAAAAAATCATAGTTAAAATCATTATTATAAGGATAATAAATAACACTTTCATGCATCCAGACTAATGTGGCATGAGCTTTAATGACTCAGGTTGTTTTTAATGACAGACTTGAGCAGAACTGGCATTCATAGAAGAATTTAACCATACAAAAGTTTCTGTGAAATTATATTTCAATTATTTATAAAACATTTTGCAAACAAAATGTTATACCCAGGTTTGTTATTCTACGGTATTTTTTCCTTTGCAGGTCGCATGAGAAGGCATAACAAAAGTAAATAATCCGATTCTTTCCGTTTATTTTCTATTATCACAGTACAAGGAAGAACTTTTTGTGGAACAATTTTCAAAAGATTTATTGGATAACATGGAAGTCACATGGAAGAAGATGATTTAGTTTGTCACCCCAGATGTTTTTCATCATTTATTCTTTCTGTAGACAAAGAAAATTGGTGATTTTTGCCATACTGAGAACCTAACTGATGAAACACTTCTCTGCTGGAGACCTGTCTTAGCTGTTCCTCTCTAACTGAAATTCCCACCACTAAGGCATTTTCAGTGAAATAGTCCACAAAGACCTGACAATACCCTGTAAACTGAGCTTTATTAAGTGCAAAGTGCTGGGGAGGTTGGGAAGTTTTGAGGGAAAAGGAGTTGGACAGGCTCCCTTACCATCTTTCTCTGGTAATAATCTGACCGGAGTTGTTTGGAAGACTGATACATTGTCAATAAATATATAAATCCCAGTTGCTATACATGGTGGAGTAAGGAACTACTCAGTTGTCCATGTGAGAAACCACTGAGGTGCAAATCAGTGCATACAATTTGCAACATTTGCACACGTGAATTGCAGTTTGAGAGCAGTATAATGATTATTTCAAATGCAACAGAGAGCAAGCTAAATTAAAATAATATTTAAAAAACTAATCAACTGGCTTATATATCAGAACATTTTAAGCACATTCTGGGCCTGGGACTTAAACAATGTTACAAGACATAGTTTGTTTTTAGCACTTCAAGATTCTTTGTCCTATACTAATTTAATATCACCCTGAATGTCACAACAAAGGAGAGGCTTATCTCTCACCCAGTTCCAAGACCTGCTCTAGTTTACAAATTCAGTCTCTTCACTGAGAAGAAGGTGGGATATCCTGGAGAAAATTATATACTATCAAACTTTATTTTATAATAAATAATAAAAATTCATTATAGTACAAAACTATATTCTACTTTTCTGCAGGTACTTATCAGAAAGGACTATAGAAGGAGGGATTGTAGGATGTTACTGGTTACTGGCTCAAAATGCTTTAATTCCTGAAGACCAAAATTTCACTTTAGTTTGTTAGGATTTCTCCTTGTTAAGTAGTCAATAGATGATACCACATTTCTTGAAACAGAGGAGATTAGAGCCATATCAATACTTGAGAAATGAAGGTATTTAATTCTCTTATTTCAGTTGTACAGAAGAGTGGTAAATTTTAGGCTATGAGAATTAATAAAACTATAAATTCTAATTGACATTTATAGAATACTCCATCTAGTAGTGGACCAGTACATTCTTTTTCAAGCTCACACGGAACAATCACCATGACAGAAGACATCATGAGCCAGAAGAAAAGTATCAAATTCAAAAGAATAGAAAAGATACAAAGTATGTTCTCAGACAACAATATAATTAAACTGGACATCAAAACACAGATAGCTGGGAATTCCAAAATATGTGAAATTAAAAAATAAACTACATGCACCAAAGAAAAAAGTTTCAAGGTAATTTTGGAAAAAAGAAAATGAAAATGCAACTTATCAAAATCTATGGACTGTAATGAAAGCAGTGCTTAGAACATTTATAGTACTAAATGTACATATGAAAAGGAATAAATATTTAAACCCAACATTCTAAGTTTCTACCTCAGGACACGAGAGGGAAAAAAATTAATTTAAGCTTTAAACAAGCAAGAAATAAAAATAAAACAGAATTTAATATAGTAAAAAACAAGGATTCACTATAAAATATCAACAAGATCAAATGGTGATTCTTTAAAAGATAAATAAAATTGTTACATGTCTAGCCAAACTAATTCTCAAAATAAAAAAGAGAAAACCACAAACTACCAATATCAGAAATGAAAGAGGAATCATTCTTACCGATCACTTGAACATTAAAAGGATTTAAAAATACTGCATAAAACTCGATGTTTGTGAATTTAATCATTTAGGTAAAATGGACCAATTCCTTGGAAGACACAAACTACAAAAACTCATACAAGAAAAACTATAAAATTTAAATTTAGATATATATATGTGTATATATGTGTGTATATATATGTATAATGAATGCCATTATTAATCAACAATATTCCAGAACAGAAAGCATGGACCCAGATGGTTTCACTCATGAATTCTACCAAACATTTAAGAAAGAAATTATATCAGTTCCCTAGAGTCTCTTCCAGAAAACAAAAGTAGAAGATATACTTCCTAATTCAATGAAGACACCATTCTTCTAATACCACACCCAGAGTAAACATAAGTACAGAGAAAAATTAGAGCCGCAACTGGTGTGGCTCAGTGGACTGAATGCCAGCCTGTGAATCAAAAGGTTGCTGGTTGGATTCCCAGTCAGGGCACATGCCTGGGTTGCAGGCCAAGTCCCCCGTGGGAGACACGTGAGAGGCAACCACACACTGATGTTTCTCTCTTTCTCTCCCTCCCCCTCTCTCTAAAAATAAGTAAATAAAATATTTTTTAAAAAGAAAGAAAAATTAAATACCAATAACTCTCATAAAAAGATGCAAAGTCCTCAACAAAATATTAATAAATTGAATTCAAAAATGTTAAAAAAATTATGAACCACAACCAAATGATATTAATTCCAAGTATAAAAGGTTGGTTCAATCTTCAAAAATAAAGTAATCTATCATATTTAAAGATAAAAAAACAAGTCATATGGTCATATCATTTGACTTGAAAAAAGCATTTAACAAAAAAGAACAATGATCATTCATGAGAAGACAATTTGCAAACTAAGAAGAAGGAAACTTCCTCAGCTTGATAAAGAACATCTACAAAAAAGTTTTAGCTAACTTCATACTTTATAGTGAGACACTGGACATTTTTTTTTCTCTTAAAATCAGAATTAAGGCAAATATGTCCTCTCTCAACACTTTTATTCAATATTTTCCTAGCTACTGCACTAAGAGAGGAGAAGAAAACTTACACAGATTAGGAAGAAAGAATTAAAATTTTGTTGGCAGATAACTTAATTGTCTATATAGAAAATTCCAAAAAAATCTCCAATTACTGATAGTAATAAACAAGTATAAAAAGGTTACAGGTATATACAAGGTTAATATATAAAAATCAGTTACTTTCATATACACTAGTAATGAACAATTGGAATTTAAAGTTTAGAAAGATAATATAATTTAAATAGCACCAAAAATAAAATATTTAATACTTAGGTATAAAGCTAATAAAATACATACAGAACCTCCATAAAAAAATCTAAAAAACTGACAAAAGGGATCAAAGAGCTAAATAAATAGAGAGCTATTGTGTGTTCCTGGATATTGCTAAGAGATCAGTTCTTCCCAACATGATCTGTAGATTAATTGCAACTCCAATCAAATGCCAGTAAGCTCCTCTGTAGATAACAAAACAATTCTAAACTTTGCCTGGAAAGACTGAAGACCTAGTCAATGTAATCCTGAACAAACTGGTAATCAAGACAGTGCAGGATTCACAAAAGAATAGACACATAGATCAAAGGAACAGAATGGAGAACCTGGAAGTAGGTGCACACTAATACAGTCAACAGATTTGAAAAAGAAGTAAAGGTGATTCAAAGGAGAAAGAATAGCCTTTAAAGAAACAGTCCTGGAGCAATTATACATGCAAAACAAAAAAAATGAACTTGGATACAGACTTAACATCTTATACATAAATTAACTCAAAAAGTATTAAAAACCTAAGTATAAAATTTAAATCTATAATACACTTAGGAGAAAATCTGTGACCTTTGGTTCACTAATGAGTTTTTAAATAGAATATGAAGACTGAAAGAAAAAATCATAAGTTGAATTTTATTAAAATTAATAACTTCTGTTCTGTGAAATACATTGTAGAGAGTAAAAAGCAAGCCACAAGTTGGGAGAAATATATTTGCAAAGTATATATTTGACAAAGTACTTGTCTCCCAAGTATCCAAAAACTTCTAAAATTCAACAAGAGGAATACAACCAATTTTAAAATGGTTAAAATATCTGAAAAAAAATTACTAAAGATACACAGGTATTCAATAAGTATATAAAAAGTTGCTTCATATCATTTGCAATTAGATAATTGCAAATATTAAAACCATAATGAGATACCAACACACAACTATTAGTATGGTTAAAATACAAAAACAAAAAATCCCAACAATATCAAATGTTGACAAGGATGTGAAACCATAGCAGCTCTTATAAAAAATGATACAGCCAATTTGAAAGATACTTTTCAATTCTTACAAACCATCACTTCATCATGTAATCCAGCAATCTCAATTGCACTCCTAGTCATGGACCAAACTGATTTGGAAATTTAGGTTTATACAAAAGCTTTCATGAAAATTTTATAACAGCTTTCTTCAAAATTTTCAAGTACTGGAAACAATGAAAATGTGCTTCAGTAGGTGAGTGGATAAACAAACTGTGATACAACCATGCAATGAAATATTATTGAGCAATAAAAAGAAATGATCCATAGTCATTCAACAACTAGACAAAGAACATTATGAGTGAATGAATGAGCCATGGACATGGACAACAGTGTGAGAATTGATTGTGGGTGTGGGGGTGGGGCAGAGGAGGGCAAAGGGGAAAATTGGGACAACTGTAATAGAATAATAATAAAAAGTGATTTAAAAACTTGAATGAATTTTAAATGTATATAGACAAATTGAGGGAGTCAGTCTTAAAAGGCTACCTACTTTATGATTCTGATGAAATGATGTTCTGATAAAGGTAGAACTAGAGCAACAATCAAAAGAATTAGAATACTATAGTTGGGAGAACATGACATTAGGTATTAATCAAAACATATAGAAAATTTAAAAAAATTTTCCAGGAGTTTGGAGAATCCAAGGATGGAGTGCAGAATGTGACAAGATAATCTAACCACACTGCAAACGTGTGAGATAGCCTGCAAGGAGGAGCTGGGGACGGTCAGACATGGAGTCGATATGGCTAATGGCAAAGAAACTCTACATAGGTACTGAATTATACTCAGTAAAGTAATTTCCTAGTGACAGAGGCTAACAATTGCAATACTGCTGTGTGTGTATACTAGAACTGAATAATGAAGCAAACAGATGGCAGATGGTGAAAGCCAGGTTTCTCACTATTAAACTAAAAGTTTACAAGTTAACAAGTGGAGGCTATAATGACCTATATAATGGGTTAGTGTTGGATACACCAGTATGAACTTATGTTACTCTTAACATAAATGCAAGCAGTTATACATAAAAATATTTACATATACATACATATACAAGCATTAGTATACACATACATTTTTCTGTGTTACCATAGCTGAAAGGCCTAGGAGAAACTACAACCAGTCACAATGAGCATACTTAGAACTCAAATCTCAGTTTCTAATACCATTCTTTAATAAAAAGAAACCAGGGCTCCTTGGACAGCCAACTGAATCTAGAAACAGGAGCAGTGAATATGCCAGGTGGTTGTGGAGCAACTAATTGTGCCAGAAAGGGAGTGTTAACCACACACACACACACACACACACACGATGACAGAGGGATGTCAAAGAGACAACAGGAGCCAAATGAAAGAGCACCCGATGGCCAGTGCAGGGACAATCTTAGCAGATTAACAAGCACAGTAGTACTTAACTATAACCAAAAGTATAAAATGATATGCATGATTCCATACAGACAGAAAAAAGGCTTAATCAACACATAAATAAAGGAGAAGAGACAAATCTGTAGTGCAGAAGAATTCCAAATAATTTATGTACATATCCTATCCTCTAAAAGGTGGAGTATAAATCCCTGATCCTTAAGTGTGTTCTTCCTAGAGTGACTTCTTCCCAAAGAGCACAACATGGAAGGGAGCAGGGGAGGAACCTTAGCACACAGGAACTTGGCACACGCTGTTTCCACCAAGCCATCAAGGTGAGCATCAACAGTGACAAGTCCTGTGGGTATAATGTGATGATAATGGAGCTTACCACAAAAATAATGGCCTCTGTGGTCTTTCTCCCAAGGATGCAGAAACACATAAACTCCAGCATAATCATGAAAAAAATCAGATAAACTCAAATTGAAGGACATTCTACATAATATTCAACCACTACTCATCTAAACTATCAAGGTCAATTTTTCTAAAAAGGAAGAAAGAATCAAAAAAAGTATAAGAAACTGCAACAATCAAAAAGAGGCACAAGTGCACATCAGTAGATAAGTGGATAAAAAACTGTGGTACATTTGAATAATTGAATACTACTCAGCCATAAAAGAAAGGAAATCTTACCTCTTCCAACAGCATGGATCGACCTGGGAAAGCATTATGCTAAGTGAAACACTCATAAGCTAGTCAGAGAAAGACAAATACCATACTATTTCACTTATGTAGGATCTAATGAACAAAAAACCCAGCAAATGAAATAGACTCATAGATAACAATACTATTTCACTTATGTAGGATCTAATGAACAAAAAACCTCGCAAATGAAATAGACTCATAGATACAGAAGACAGACTGACAGCTGTCAGAAGGGAGGAAGTTTTCAGGGCTGAGTGAAAAAAGTGAAAAGATTAAGGAAAAAAATCTCATAGACACAGACAACAGTATGGTGATTACCAGAGGGAAAGGGCAGTGGGACAGTAGAGGAGGGTAAACGGGGCATAGATGGTGATGGGAGGAGATTTGACATGAGGAGTGAACACAACACAATATACACATGATGTTTTATAGAACTGCACTTGAAACCTATATAATTTTATTAACATCATCCCAATAAATTCAATATTTTTTTCAATAAAGAAGCTAAGGATACGTGACAACTAAATGCAATGTGCTATTTTAGATAGGACACTGGAATAGCAAGAGAAAATATCAGGTGAAAAGCAAGGAAAGGTGAATAAGACATTAACACAACGTATTAACATTTGTGTATTAATTTTAACATGCATACTATAAAAAGCAATAAATGCAGTCACTTTAAAATGGAGTTCTGGCTGCCAATCCAGAGGAACTGCCTTGTAGGGCTCACTCCTCAAATCTTAGGAAGGTTAAAACTGAGCGAAATAATCTTTGGGCTGTGCCTGAAGCAACATTGTATCCCATACAACTCTGCAAGACAGCAAGAAAGCAGATACGACTAATGGACTGAAAATTAAATACAGCCTTTAGAATTAACCTCACTATGTTCACTTATCTGCATTTACAGAAAAGCCTTCCTTCCATTGATGTAATTATTCCCCTTGATTGATATAATTTTCTCCTTCATTAATATAATTGTTCCCCTTCCCTTTTTCAAAAAAACCTCTTGCCTTTGTTCCTAAAGAGAACATTGGGTTTCTTTTTGAATTAGTGCTTCCAGAATAGCTATTTTCTCGGATCTCAAATAAATGCTTGTTTCCCCTCACTTTGGCCTTTTATTTTTATGTTAAAAGTACCATATAAAAGAAACATGTTAATAATCAGGAAAGCTGTGTGAAATATAATGTAACCCTTTACTATATTCACTCTTTTCTCTGTAAATGTATTTTCTAAAACTTAAGTTTATTAAGAAAGAAAATTTTTTAAAAAAGTAAGCAGTATAAGGGGGGACTAAAAACAGAAAAAAAAAAGGAATTAATTCCTGGAGGGCAGGCCCCTTGTAGAACAGGCTTCCCCTGCTAGGTGAATGTTCTAGGAACCCATGTATACCAGTGTACCAGTTGTGAAAGGCTGTGTTTGGCTTCAGTGAATTTTTTTTGAAGACTCAATGTGTTTGCCCATTTCATGATGGGTGAGTTACGGGCAAGCGCACCTGCCCACATCACGCCGAGTGTTCAGCAGTTTTTGACTAAAACAGCATGGCCCCCAGGCCCTACCCTCCTTACTCACCTGATATCTCCCTAAGTGACTTTTTCCCCCCCAGATGAAAAAAATCCTCAAAAGGAAACATTTTGCTGACCTTGAAGAAGTGAAACAAAACAAAAAAAAAAACACAGAAGCACTAAAAGGCATCAAAATTGACAAGTTCAAAAACTGTTTTGAGAAGTGGAAAAAAAAGTCTTGATATGTATATTGCATTAAATGAATAGTACTTTGAAGGCGACTGATCTTTAAACATTTAAGAATAAATACACAATTTTTTAGAAATAAATTCTGGAGTTTTTTTGGTCCCCCCCATACACTAAAATTATCTTTCATGAGAAGGTTTACCTTACAAAATATAAAAAATAATTGTCAGCAACTTTTATGAATTCTCCATAGAAGAATGAATTCTTGCTGTGCTCCTAACAAAGGAATCCTTTAACAAAATAAACTTTAATGACATATATAAAAGAAACCTAAAACCCTTTCTACAGAGATTGCCTTTACTGGGTTGTTAATGAAAAGGAAATAACATTTGAGCCTCATCTTCTCAATGTTCTTATATCAAACTTTTCATATCTTTTCTCCTCTCATATTACTTATGATTTTCCTCAATGAGTACCATTTAAAATTATATAATATTAATTTAGGAGTTGTTATTAACTTTAACCAGGAGTTTAAAAATGATTTGTCCCAGACTCTTCAAGAATGATTGGTTTCAGATTTGCTTACCATCTGTTTAAGGGGGGAAACACTGGAAAATTCTGTTGGTTTGCAAATTCAGGAGTTTCCCAGATGATTTCTGAAATTGGACCCCATACAGAAAGGGGAAGGATAAACCAAAGAAAAAGGCAGACCACACCAAATTGGTCGGTGGCAGTTTTAATTAGCAAGGAAACTTATTTATAAGGCTTGCCTTGGGTGGTCAGAGAATCTTAAAAGCTTACAGAGAGGCCTTAGCCAGGTTCAGTCACACATAGTTTGGGTGGTGTCAATAACACATCATCTGAAGGCTGCATCAGTTGATACGGCACTAGCTATGCCACTGGTGGGCAGCCCATACTTTCCAAGGACAGGGGCAGGGCGATCTGATCGCCTGGGTCACTGGTCAACTGTACCATCCTCTCAATGACCTCCTCCAACAAATACTGTCACAGTGGAATATCCAAACCTGCCAACCTTACAGAGAAACACACAAAGAAAAGGGAACTTAATGAAGAGAAAGTTCCTGGTCCTATTGTAAAGAGAAATGTGAACAAACAGCATATTGGCCTCTAAGGCTCACTGAAATCTGATGAAGCGATAACAGCCAAAAAAAGAACAATGATGAGTCCAGAAAAAGCATATATTTTTATCTAAAAAAAAAGGAAATTATGTAATTTCCAAAAGGTAATATATGTGTAGTGTATACAAAATACATAATTTTTGTGCATGAGAAAAAGCCTATACCATATTCTGAAAAAAATACTTTGAAATCAGTCTAATCACATTTTACCTACTTAATATTATCCATATCTCATCATTAACAATTCAGAGTTAAATTCTCCCAAGATGGCAGAAGTGGAAGCTACACAAACCTCCCCCAGGCCCAAACCGGAATTACAACTAAATTGAAAAGAAACTATCCTGAATAACCTACTGAACACTAGTAGGAGAGAAGCTTTATAACTATGAACAGACAAAAGAAGTCACTTCACCACAGTCAGACTAGGAGGGAGTACGGAGGATGCTTGAGGGGGCTGGCTGGGTTCCCACTGATGGCAACTGAAGCTTTGGAGGGATATTCCAATGACTGTGGAATCACCCTGAGAAGTATGGGGCTAAATCCCAAGCTGGCCTCCCCAGCCTAGAACACCAGAACTGAGAAAAGAACCCAAATAATATCTGCTGTGAAAAGCAGTAAAGTTTCTATCTGCCAGGAAGAGACAGCTGGAGATGCAGAGAGACACTTAAGGACCAAAGCACAAAATTTTGTTGATGACCACTTACCTGGGCTCTGGCAGATGGAGGGCAGAGTATACTAGAGATGCATGAGGATAGACTGGGGTTGGTGGCCCTGGGGAAAGAGCTGGAAGATCAGCTGCCATGATCCCTGTGCTCATTCACTCCCCATATTACAGAAGGCATCATTCTCAGGCAGAATACTCCCCACCAAGTGGCAGTGGCCTGGAGGGAAGCAATAGCCCCACCCACAGGAATCCCTCTCACCCCACCCTGTGAAGCTTAAGCCAGGCTGCTGAGTAAAGCTGGAAGCTATTTCAGTGATTAAATCTAACAGCAAAGGCAGATATCTGGAATCTCTGAGACTTTAGATGACTTTCCTGTGGGCCTGGTGCTGGTAAAAGCCAGCCTTGGTATGCATTGTGGTTTTTCTGCATACACCAAAGCCCAGCAGAGGGAGCCAACAACTATGGAGTGCTGATAGGTCCAAACAGGTTGCCCAGGGCCAGTCACAGGCAGCATCTGACATAGGTCAGCACCTGA
This sequence comes from Tonatia bakeri, assembly GCA_004024845.1. Classification (NCBI taxonomy): domain Eukaryota; kingdom Metazoa; phylum Chordata; class Mammalia; order Chiroptera; family Phyllostomidae; genus Tonatia; species Tonatia bakeri. The sequence goes on along the minus strand of PVIA01003484.1, from coordinate 15,155 downwards.
GTCTTTGCAGATCTACCTAACACATAGAAATAAGCACACAAAAAAGCAGCCAAAATGGGAAGACAAAGAAACAGGCACCAAATGAAAGAACAAGAGAATCCTCCAGAAGAAGAACTAAATGAAATGGAGGCAAGCAATATATCAGATAGAGAGTTTAGAGTAATGATTATAAGGATACTCAGCAGCATGTAAAAATACAGAGAAACCATAAAAAATGACCAATCAGAAATAAATAAGGCACTATCTCAAATAAAGAGTTAAATTAAAACTAGCTAGCTTAGGAATTTATTTTCATACATTAAAATACTTGTTTAATTAAGGTTCAAAAATTCATTTAGTCTGTCCTTTTAAATATTTCAATATTAATGACTCATCTATTAATTTCTCCTAGGATGTTTGTGAAAGACTTGTGAGTTGATACAAGTTAAATCACTAGCATAAAATTCATAGTTCTTTTTTTTCTATTAGACAACTAGCTTTTCTTATAAGAATAAATTGAAAGAATCCAGAGAGGTTGCATTAAATCCAAGTGACTTTTATAAAGAAAAAAAAAGGCTTCACAACACCAATATTACATAAAATTTCAGAGTTTCAAGTAAAAGAAACCTTGAGATAGGTTTGATGAATCTTTTTGTTCAAATTCAGGACTAATCGTGTCTCCTAAAGGAAGACTTATCAGCAAGATGTTCAAAAGAAAATATTGACTTGCTCATATAAAGCTTTAAATCTCCTACCAAGAAATCCAAAAAGACTAAATACGGATTTTGTCTTTTCTTGTGAGGTGAAGGAATAAAACAACCTTAGAAAACTGAATACTGTCATTATGGATTAGTGAAAAGACTTGTTCTCTTCTTCAAATAAAGCATCTTTACAACTACAATGTGTTATTTTTATCTGAAGGTCACAAGAATAATATTACCAAAAATTATGTCATATGTAATTTTCATTTATTAAAAAAACTAAATGCTGTTACATACACATTTTTTGAGCATCACTATGAGTTATTTCCAAAAGAAAACATTGCTTAGTGAGGGAATCTTTTAATTTTTTTCCTTTTTCCTCTTTTCTCTGGCTTTACTATTGTTTCACTTTCCTTTCTAAACATTACATTTATTAGAAACCTAGTGTTAATTCTTGATGATTTGGCCTGCTTATAAAAAAAAGTTAGGACAATTTATTTAACTTTATTTGAGGATAAAGAAATCTCTGTTGATCTAAATCATGTTATTGGCAGAACAATGCAATGACAGATGATTTGAGGGCCACTAGCCTGGAGTTACCTTTCACGGTCTGAAATCCTCACTCTTTGATTAAGGAGCCAGTTTCTAGAAGGCTACTACTAAGACATGAATATGCTACTTCACTATCAGTTTTTCTATAACTAATTATTGAGTGTTCCTTTGGAGTACTTCATTGTTATCACTAAAGTGTGTTCTCCACTAAGAAGTAAGATACTCAAATTATGGGTCCCTGTTTTAGAAAATCAGGCTTGGACGTGGCAAGACCATGAGAAATCCCAGCAGTTCAAAGGGTACAAAAAAGAATCAAAGGTACTCCTTGCTCTTTGGTTCTTCTGGACCCAATTCCAACATGAGTACTGGGAAGGGGGACGGGTTCCCACTACACCAACAGACACCCAGAGTGTTTAAGAATTCACCTTAACTCTGACACCATCTACCTGGAGATAGCATCAGTTTCTGTGGGTAAAGGGTTGAGTCCTACACCAAACAATACATATTAAAGCTGAATTTGTTAGCTTGTCAATCAGGAAAAAGCTCACCACACCAGAACCACTTTGGAGAATCAATATGTAGGGCATACTCTAAGCACAGACTCAGTTCTCAACAAAGTCTGAAAAAGGTTTGTAATTTTTTTCCTTTCTTCTATGAATATAGAAAAACAAACACCCACAATTTAAACTAGTAAGGAGAATCTTTAAAATATACATAAAGATTTTAATTTAGCTCCTTGTTTCATTGGGTTCCATGGTTAATTTTGACATAAGCATGATATGGTAGAGCTGATGATATTAAATAAAAGTGTGCTAGGTTCTCCAGTTTAATTTAAAATTCTTAGAAGCTCTATCTTGTCTGAAAGAGACAAGAAAGAGACCAATTTTACCAAGAAAAAGACCAATTCTCATATTATGACATTTTCATCATTATCTCCCTGAAAATCTTCTCCCTTTGTCCCTGGAAGTTGAGAGAATGCAGGTTTATGTGGTGATAAAACTCATCCTCTTTCCTCCACAGCATGCGAATAAAACAATTCTCCCATGCTTTCTGTGAGAACTTAGAAGTGTTTCTCTTTCTTTGGTACAGGACACTTGAGGTAAAAATAAGGGGGGCATCACTAAAAATTATTTATTTTTCATCAAAAATGGTTTAAAGCGTTGTCTTTGTTTTGTTTTTTTTTGTTTTTTTTTTTATTCAGCTGCTAGCACCAATCTGAACATTTCACTGCTGTTTTCACAGCTACCTTCTGAGAGGTTCACCAGTCTCGGATGACTTTTCCTCAGTAAGGACTTTAGAACTTCAACTGCTCATGAATTCAGGAAGATTTTTTAGTAGTTTTTGGTAGCACTTTCTTACTATCACCTTATCATAATATGATGAATTTCTAGATATCACAGAAGTGTTTTCCCTGCTCACTTACATTACCTAAGTCTAACATTTTGGCTCAAACAAGGGATGTTCATCTTTAAAATATTACACACTGTTTACAAGAGCTATGAAAAAAATAGAAATCAGTCTTTATTTTTATTTACTCTGAAACTTGAGTATTTGAGCATACATATTTGGCAATTGTTTTTGCCATCCAGTATCCAAGCCTCAAGTTGTATACAGCTGATATCTAGCCCTTATTGTACATTATCATGCCTTTTTCCTACAATGGTCCTTTCTCAAGTTTCCCAAACAAGCATACTGTACGAATCCTGCAGAAATCTCACCATTTAACATTTCTTTAGCAAATGCCTCTTGGTTTTTCTATACTTATGTTCTAAAATGTACATATTGGATATGGTGTAATAAACTCAGTGCTGCCACTGCAGGAGATGAGAACAAGGCTTGGTATGAAGAAGCTTACTATACTCACAGGTCCCAGAGAGGGTCGCTGCATGCCACATAGAGTCACAGGTGGTCAGAAGGTAGGGTGATCAGGAGGTAGAAGACAGGAACTAAGGTAGAGAGTGCAGGCCACAGTCTTACTGGGGTTTCCATGGGAAAGGCAAGACTGAGCAGAGCAAACAGTTCAGGATTGTCTATTTTGAACAACTCCAGCAGGCTTTGGCTACAGAACTGGTCTCCAGTTGACTGGTGTCTGGGCCCAGGATGATGTAGGGCAGGGAAGATATTGTCTTGGTGTGAGAAGGTACCTGTGGGTACAAACTCAGGATTGATTGGTTTAGATGTGAAAAGCAGGCTCACTAGCAAGTTGTTATTATCTTTGGAAATTAGCTAGCTCTGGGAGGGGAAATTTCTCCTGAGCCAGAAAAGGTATTTTAAAATGCCAAAACACTATAATATAAAGGAAAATAATACACACACCAATACAAACCAAATTTCAAAAAGACATATATCTTTGAAAACATCTCCTACCAATGTTCATACTGAGAAAAACTATAAATTTTCATCCATAAAATGCATACAAAATTTTTAATTTAAAAAATGCAGAAAAATCTTGACTTATACTCCAAAAAGAAGTGTTGAACTGTCAGAATCAGGTGAAGATATTTATTTAAAGTGTCATACATGGGGTAAGCATCAGGTATATCATATACAAAGCACCTTTTATTATAAACTATTGCTTGGTGGTGAGAACATTATGTTTTAAGTTTCTTAAATTCTCATATGATAGTATGTTAGTGTGTTACTTACAGGCATTTCTCTATACTTTAGTTATATTTTAGAAAATGTGTTCAAGTGTGGGTTTTCATGAAATGCCTTATTTTTCCCACTTAAGAATAGAGAAAAATAGGGTCTTGGTTAGTGTTTCCATGCAGAACATCTAATTTTCAGGAAGAGATTACTAGCATTCAATGGAGATAACTATATTTGCTGAAAATTATTTTAGGCCCCAAAATACCAATACCATCAGTTAAATTATAGTGCAGGACAGTTACCTTCACTCTCTCTATGAGTACCAGTTCTAAGCTTGTAAATGATACTATTGCCATTTTACTTAAACTTAAGGTCAAGCAAAAGACTTTTCTAATTTTGTCTCCTCGGTATCTATATTTGTCATCTGTGGTTTCTGTCTGTTGTTTATTTACTCAACCTAATTCCAGAAGAACTTCCTGATTTTCCTCTGAGAAACTACCTTCCACCAGTTCTGGGATTGGGAGTATAGTTTGATTTCATCTCGTATATCCCTGATGGGCATTTGATACATATATATGCAATCAAACTACTTCATTACCTTAACAAGCACTGATTGGTTCACAAATGGACAGGTTACCCAAGCAAAAGCAGTTTTAAAAAGCTTAGATATTGTTTTGCTTGAGTTATTGGAAAAGAGCTGATTGTTCTTTCCTTTTTTATTTTTAAGGTAGGAAGCTATAAGCCAAATAATTTTGGAAGTCATCTTGCCACCATATAGAAGAGCTTTTATAAAAACACGTAAAAGCAAGAGTAGATTGAATCCTAATGACATCATCTGAGTCCATGGTTCCAGGTATGTCTGAAGTCCAGACATCCTTCTAGATACAGATGTGAAATTTTTGTTGTTTAACACACTTGCAATAAGAGTTCTGGTTATTTTGGAACATCTTTTAGGTTAAATTAAAATGTATTTTGATTCAGTCTTACCCACTAGATACTCAAGAGAAAAAAGTATTTTCAAACATTAGATACTAAAATATAATCATGGAGGATGCCATTTTATTGGATTTAATTAACACAAAAAAGAGAGAGAAAACAGTGATACTATCTGTTGTCCTCCGTTTGAACTCCTATCTGTGATTCTAATGGGGAAAATACTCCAAGGGCATATACCGTAGTGACCAATAGTGAGTCTCTGAAGCAAGACATCTAGAATTTAAATGGCCGCTCTATCCTTCACCAGCTATGTAGCCTTAGGAAAGTTACTCTGTGCATCAGCATTCTCATTAATAGAATTGAGTAACATACTAAAAGCAGCAGCAAGCATATTGTTCATAGTTAATAAATGCCAGGCCCTGACTGATGTGGCCTAGTTGGTTGGGCATTATCCCACAAACCACAAAGTCATGGGTTCAATTCACAGCCAGGGCATATGCCTACATTGTGGGTTCAATCCCTGGTTAGGGTGCCTATTAGAGGCAATGCATTGATGTTTCTTTCTCACATCAATATTTCTCTCTCTTTCTCCCTCCCTTCTCCTCCCTCTAAAAAAAAAATAAATACTTTTTTTTTAAATGCCAGTATCTGAGTATTATTTTTCACAAAAACTATATATTATTTTCATTTATTCAATTATCATATATAATTATAATACAAAGATTGCCCCCTTCTAAATCTCTTAAAATTGTAATAATCTCTCTTGTGTATTTATCTCCCTTCCAAAATCTTTGTCAATCATAGCAAGCAAGGTTCTGATGGGTCCATTCATCTCATGGCTTTGGTATTTATTAGATTTACTATGTTCAAAGCTCTGCCTGCACACTAGAAACATAATAACAGGTCATAATTTAAAAAGGATGCTCCTCTCATGGAACACACTTTCTACAGGTGACATTGAATCCAAAACCAAGTCCTTATGTATAATTTTGAAAAATATTATGCAGAAGAAACACAAAATTATTTAAGAACATATTCTGAGGTACCTGCTCTAGGTCTGGAAATTCAAAGCTTTTCTTTAAAATTGGTTTTCAGTTGAGTACTTCACAATAGTAGGGAAAGGAACAGATGAATATGGGGAGTAACTTGTGAGAAAGACTATCTTTGGCAAGGAGAATGTTAGCATGTTGAAGGAATGAGAAGGCTATTCTAACCCAAAACACAAAACAACAAATGAAAGAATGGCAAAAGAAGAAATTCACAAGGCAGTAAAAAGTAAAGTCACACAGGTACTTTAAAGCACATAAAAAGGCTTTGATTTTGTTATTTTTAATATAATAAAAGAAACAAATCTTTTGAAGGGTCATTTTTTTTTTAAATTATAAAACATTCACCCTGGTGGATTGTACCTAAAAAGGGTAGAAGAGAGTAAAACAGAGTAAAGGAAAGGTTCAACTCTATTTCTATATAGTTGTAATAAGATACGAGTAAAGATGAGGCATACTTTGAAGGAGAAATAGAGAGAAATTCATGGGTTAATGACACATTTAGGTGTTAGAATCAACTGCCTTTGACAACTTATATTCTTGGGAACTGGCAGAAGAATAAAAGGAGAATATTCAAGGATGCTTATAGGTGCCTGGATTTTTACAAGGTTAATGGTATAAATTAACTTCGTAGTTTGTAGTAAATTGCCATTCACTTAGATAGGAACACTTTTGAAAAGAAGAGCAGACCATTCTGGAAGGGAAGGTAGAAGATACTGAGAAGAGAAGGCTCACTCTGCAAAGACCAGAACACACATACACACAACATCCTTTTTCAGGACATCAGAGGAAAATTTGTAAATACACTACTAAAACTTCACTTTCAAGAATTAAGAAAGAAGAGCAAAAGACAAAAAAGCTAGAAGAAAATAATGATATCATAACAGAAATCAATGAAATAGAATGCAGACATGCAACAGAAAAACACAATGGATTCAAAAATAAGTTCTTTGAAGTAAATAAGCAAACTGATAATCCCTAGTAAATCACAGTAAAAAATAAATGACCAATTTCAAGAATAAAACTGTAATATCACTATGTATCCTTAATTATAAAAAAGAAAATATCTTGAACAAAAGCATAACAATAAATGTGATACTTAATGAAAATGACAAATGCAAAGTATTTTATCTGACACAATAATAAAGAGCTGTGAAATATAACTAGAGACATTGAAATTAAAAACAATCTGACAGTGACCAGAGGGGAGGTGGGAGGGGATAATGGGAGAAAAGGGGAAAGGGTTTTTAGGAACAACTATAAAGGACACATGGACAGAACTAAGGAAGGGTGCAATCAGAGGAGGAAGGTGGGAATGGCTGGGGTAGGAGGGAGAGATGGGGGGAAAAGGCAGACAACTGTACATGAATGACAACAAAATAAAAAAAAAAAACAGTTGTGAATAGTTCTAGGTCTGTTAAATAAAGTGAATACATGTAGAGAACCTTCCCCAAAAAGAAAACTCTAGGAGTAGTTGGCTTCACTAATGAATTCTTTCAAACCTTTCAGGAAGAAATAAAACTCTTTTTACACAGACTGCTCCAGAAAATAGAGGAAATTTCCCAATATATTTTATAAAAATATAATACTAATTCCAAATCTTACTAGCATATTGTAGCACAAAACAAAATTACACACCACTATCTCTCAGAAACATAGCCACAAAAATCTTAAGCAAATTATATTTTTTAAAATCCATTTAAAAAATAAGAGAATAAGTCCAAGTAGACTTGTTCCTTGAATGCTATGCTAGTCTTAAATATGAAAATTAATCACTGTGGAACTTCAAAATTAACAGGGAGAAAGCAGACTGAGAATTAATGGGTAGAGAAGTAGGACAATAAACAAGAGATCATGATGTTAGAACTCAAGGAAAGAAAGTGGTTGAAGAGGGAGAGCATGATCTTTATTATTCACTCCTTTCCCACTGCCATGAGTCAAGTTTAGGCTTGTGTAAGTCATCTATTGCCGGATAACAAACATCACAAAAATGTCTGTGATATATAACAGTATTTATTTTGGCTATTAATCAGTGAATAAGTTGGGGTTCAGCTGATTTTGTCTGGGCTTGACTGGACAGCTATAAACCAAAAGTCATTCTGGGTCTACTTCACATATCTCTCACATCCATAACAGAAGTACACAGGAAAAAAACAAATGTGCAATGTCTTTTACAGTCCTCACCTTTGAGCTGGCACATTAGCACTTCAGACCACTTTCTCTTCACCAAAGAAAGTCACATGACCAGGCCCAAAGTCAAAAGGTAAGGTACACTTCTACTGGAAGGAAATACAAGGTCAAGCACTGAATTGTACCCTGAAAAAATGGTCAAAATTGTCTATTTCATGTTATGTATATTATGCCATTACACAAAAATAGTCAACTTTGATAACAAAGGGAAATCTTTTCCTTTGCAAATATTTAAACTTATGACAGCACATTTCTTAGATGTCAACTTTAGTGCATGAGCAGGTGCACAGTTTTTCAAAATTTCTTTGGGTAAGGGAAAACCTAAATACTGAAAGGAAGGAGTCAGTGGATTGGATCACGGAAAACCTTGAGCCCCAAGTCCTGAGAGGTCCTGAAAGAATGCAAACCATCACCTGGAGGACCCAGGGGGGAAACTGGAAAGCAAGCCATGTGTTCGTTCCAAAGTCTCCCATTTCATCACGCACCTCTTGTGCCATCATACTCCTCTTACATGACCATGGCCTCCCTTGGTGTTGCCATGAGACTAACGGGTCATCACAGTGCCTCTCTGTGTCATCAGGGCACATCTCTGCCTCACCATGTGTCTCTAGCCACTCTGAGTTATCTCACAACACAGGTCATCACAGCTCCGCTAGCTTCGACACAGCAACTCCGAACAGGAGTGCTACATCTCACAGGGCTTCTGAGGATCTGAGAAAAAGATGCGGGCTTGCATTCCTGGGAAAGCACACAGCATTTGGCATCAAAGTCTGAGTGACTGCACGGGCCGGGATGAACAGCAGCATTAAAGCCACTGAAATGGATCTTAAGCAGGGACCAGCAGGTAGAAAATTCAAAGGAGTCTGAGCCCACACCTGTGCTCCATGCGAAGCATGACCATCGGAGCCCGAAGGCTGGCTTTATGGACTCTTGTGGGCCCTAGGCACTTCCATTTTGTAGGCCCCTTCCTCATATAAAAATTATATTTTACAACCTCATTGGTATAAAGATTATATTAATATTATAGTATTATCTATTAAAACATTTTCTTCAACCTAAAATAAATAATAATACCAAAAGGTATGGGTATGGAAGGGGGCGAGAAACTGGGTCAATAATTCAACCTACCAAAGACCCCGCTGCCTGGACTCACAGGTTTTCTAATGCAAGCCCACAAGCAGAATCTTTGCAGTGCATTGTCCTTATCTAAACATACCCCAAATGCCTCCCATATTTACAGATACATTTTGAAAAATTCTTTGTGCAGCAGTTACCATTCATTGTGCTACAGCGGTTTACCACTGCTGACATGGTTGATTTGGATCAGTGACACATTCCATCCCAAAGAGGGCACACAGAGGAAGTGCAGAGATCTAAGAGGCTGAGGGGCAGGAGAGTTCTAGCTGAAGCACTCTTTACTGGATAATGACTAATAAATCCAGCCAAATTCATTATCAGTTGGCAGTTTGAATTTGAGATTAGAAGAGAGCTTGGGTCATGATAAATGTAGACTATATGAACTGTTATTAGGTCTTCAGACATACTTTCAGCAAAAAGTGACTAATGTTGCAAATTGAGCAGCAATGAATGATATTTCCATTCCCGTGTGACCTGGCTGCATTGTTACTGAGTATTTTTTCTGTCCTTAAACTTATCTCTTAACATACCTCCTTGTTTCCACTATCATTCTTCTCCAATCTACCTGTTAATTTGTCAATAGATTATTTTAAATTAAATCTTTCATCACCTATAGAGCAAAGGTATGCTTTTAATAAATAATTTCTTAATTTTTAAGCACAAGGAACCTCAGATAATAATGAACCTTAATGAAATGTATAAAGAATATACTGTGATATTATTTATAGTTTTATTTATTTATGATTTCTAAACTTGGAAATCAAAACAAAATCCTGTCAAGGTCAAGAACTATTATAGAACTTAGTATTAAATGGATACTGAAACAGTGATGATCTTAGAGCTAATCAGAATTTCCTATTTGTGTGTGTGTGTGTGTGTGTGTGTATACACACATATATATCTATAAAAATAAATACACTCAAATCCAAATAGTGATTATACCCACAGATAAGTGCAATTTAGAAAAGATTTATTTTTCCCACATTAGTCAATTGCATTTTTAAAAATTTATGCATTACATTTTATGATAAAATTAATTAAAGCCTCTCTTTACTCATCCACATGTTCAGTGTTCTGCCTTATGCACAAGAAGTAATTGAGAAAAATATCATCCCCAGAGCCCATCCTTACAGTGAACTTACCTCAGAAGCAGAGGAAAAGAAGACAACAAAGGACAATATTATGAATGAATCTTGGGAAATATAACTATATTAAAGAAGATCATTTATCATTATTGTTTTTGGAGGTGTTTTCTTTGATGAAATTAAAAGCCAACTTCCCCACTGAGCAGAATCACATACTCAAGTAATACATCATTCTTAAAGGTCATGAATTAGTTCCACTTCAACCTGAACCCACAATGTATTCATCTTTAATATATATTTTAAAAATATACTTTAAGAAGTTGAATTTAAAGTACATTTTAGAAGATAAATTTGTATGAAAATAATTAAAAGTACAATAGTATGGTACTGACATTAAAGCATTAAAGAACAGTAAAATCATTCTGTGATTATAAAGTTAACAGAACTACACAAAAAGTCAACCCTTTACCAGTATAATTAAATGATGTTCCTTTCAAAAATATCTATGATATACTAAGCTGGCATGAAAACTATTATGTAGCAGTGAATATGTGCAAAAACTTTAGTTAATGAGGTATCGCCCTTAAAAGACTGACATTCTCTTAAAGTTTCATAGGTCTTTATGAATAATTCCTTGGTTTTGTATTCATATATTTTCCATTATTCATATAACCTTCTTTATTTAATTATTTATTTATTTTACCTATTACTTTGACAGTGACACTAAAATAGGCCTATTTAGAGAAATGTCCTTACGAAAAATTGAAATGGGTCAATGGGTTCTCACTTCTAATGGTGTCATTTATTCTTCCATCACATATTCCAATCTTTGCCATAAAAAAGAGACAAGCTGTGTCTGCCACATTGCAAGTCAAAGCAGTTATCAGCTGCACTATCTTCATTCTACTTGTAAGTGGTTCTAAATGGAACACTCTGCCAATTCAAATGTCCCTCATATCATTTCCTAATTTCTGTCCAAGGGTAATTCAAACTTTCTTTGTTTAGTCCAAACTTCTTATTGGGCATTTCAGATTATTTATCATCAAACAACAGACTTTCTTTCCAGGCACAATTCATATCACATCCAGCTATGACTTTTTTATTCCAGCCCTATCAAATTTCTTGCTACTACACAAAATGTGAAAATGCCACATTTCCACCTTTCTCCGACTTACTGAAACTGCCTATCTCTTCGGTGGTTGTCAAAAATTACCTCTTAGCTCTCATGTTTGATATTCAAATACCCAGTCCCATGGAGACATATCCCAAAATATTAACTGGCACAATTGTCTGCTTAGGGCTCCCACTGTGAGAACTATTAACCATGGGCCTATCTTGGATATAGCTGTGCAGTTTGTGCACTGCAGAAAGGTACTACGGGGAGACAATGACAACACAAATTCAATCAGTATTCCACTTGCTAAGCCTGTGTTCTAGCCCTATGCTCCAGGGAGGCAAAAAGGTGGAGGAGGGTAGGAGAGTGCCTTTTTATACCCAAAGATGCCTCCAATTTTCTGAACCATCCAGTGATAAGATTACCTTTGCTTAGAAGGAGGGTTTGTTTTAATGTAAGCATCTTAAGAGTGAGGTTCTTTCTTCTAATTCACACAGAGTTGCTATATAGTCTAGCTTGTAAACCTTGCTGGCTCTAATATCTCTTAGCTGTATATATAAAGTTGTCCTTTAATAAATTATAACTTGAGAACACACTAGGTACTTATTGATGTCTTAGTAACTAACTAGAGTCTGACACATATGAGAAACTTAATAAGTGCTATATATTCAACCAATTATTCCTTTGGAGGACAAAACTGAGGAGAAAATTGTGTCAACTTTAACACCTATGGATGAAGCCCTGCCACCAGTTTTCCAAAGATTTTTATTCAGTTGGGAGTTAAAATTACTCACCATCTTTTCTAAAGCATCAAATTAAATTAGTAGTAAGTTTTAGGATGCCTTTGAATTCAGAAAATATCTATTTCAAAATAAAACTGATTTGTTTTAATTCCATCTACATAATTCATTGGGATAAAATTTCCTTATTAGTTTCTTCACAGGGAAGACAAATGCCTCATTAATTTTAAATGTATCAATCTGAGAATGCTATGCACATCAAATAGAATAATGACTGACATTATAAGGAACACAATAAACTGCATACCCAAATCAAATTGCCCATTATTCACTCAGAACAAATACACACCTTTATTTGTACTTTATAAGCTTCGTGAGGAGAAACTAAATTAGATATTTAAGCCATAGTGGGAGTTGGAGGATATTATGTGATGGAGAGACTGTCATTCTACCATAAGTAGTAATATCCTGCATAATGTGTTATACACACACACACACACACACACACACACACACATATGTGGATCTCCCAAGTGAAAATAGTTCTTTACATTTAGAAATCATTTAACTAAGACATGTCCTTTTATCTAATTCCTAGTTTGAGTCAACACCATCAACTACAATAGAAATAAAAAAAGTTATTTAGTTCAATTTCATATGCTGCTCTTTTACCCAATTATTTAAAGTATACTTATTCATGTATTAAATCAACAAAATTAACCATTTTGTTTCTTAAAAAATTTAAACTTTTCATATGTCTGTTGGCCATCTGTATGTTCTCTTTACAGAAGTGTCATTCAGGTCTTTTCCCCATTTTTTAAATTGGGTTGTTTGTTTTCTTGATTTGAGTTTTGTAAGTTCTTTATAAATTTTGGATATTAACCCCCTATATCAGATACATTTGCAAATATGTTCTTCCATTCAGTGGGTTGTCTTTTATTTTGTTGATGGTTTCCTTTGCTGTGCAAAAGCTTTTTAATTTGATATAATCCTTTTTTTTCCTTTTGTTTCTTTTGCCCATTGAGATACATCAAAACAAAAACAGAAAACATTGCTATGAGAAATATCCAAGATTTTACTGCCTGTTTTCTTCTAGAATTTTTATGGTTTTGAGATTTGCACTTAAATCTTTCTTCCATTTTGAGTTTATTCTTGTGTTTAATGTAAGGAGGTGGTCTAGTTTCATTTTTTTGCATGTATCTGTCCAGTTTTCCCAGGACCATTTATTGAATATACTCTTTTGACCCCATTTCATATTCTTATCTCCTTTGTTAAATATTAATTAACCATAAAAGCATGAGTTTATTTCTGGGTTCTCTATTCTGTTCCATTGATCTATATGCCTGTTTTTATAATATTGTATGCTAATTGTATTTTAATAAAGAATAAAAATAAATAAATAAATAATTTTAAATGTTTGATAACTTTAAAGTACAGATAGTGGCCCTAGAAAAGGCTTCCAGAATGCTGACAAAGTTCTATTTCTTAGCCTACACAAACCATTACAAACTTCTCACAATGGTATATTTTTTATACAAATGCCAGAATTATAATTTTACAAAGCTGTTCCTTTCTCAAAATCTTTCCATGACTTACTTATCTCACTTGTAAAAATTCAAAGTTCTTTCCATAGTTTTACAAGACCCTGAAGGCCCTTCCAACTTTGTGTTCACCAGCCTCTAAAACACACGAAGGGGGCACCCACTGCAGGGCCCTGCTTCACCCTGTGTCTTCAGTCTTGAACGCTCTGCTCCAAGTCTTCATCATGGTTCATCCCCTCAGTCAGTGTCTGTGTAAATGCCAGCCTTTCGGAGACGCCTGCCCGTCACTGCTATCTTCGTACCTTTTTATTTTTCTTAATGCCATGTATCACAATATGAGAAATGTTATATTAATTTATCATATGATTTCCTCCTCTAGAATATAAGCCCTAAGAGCAGAGACTTTATTCATTCATTTCTGTATCACTATAATTTATAACAATACATACCACATAGTAGGAGCTCAACGACCTTTTATTAAGTAAATGAAATAATCCCATGGACTGTGAATCTTGTATGCCTAATCTACTTGAAGTTGTGTAGAAGAATTTAGCATCATTAAAGATACACTGATATAGTTAAGAAGACAAATACTTGACAAGTCAAAATAATTTGGTCCATCAAATGAAGTGTGAATCTAATCTATCCTCCTAGCCATATTATTGCAGGTACTGTAATATAAGGTTTCTTTTCTCTTTTAGTATATTACTAATACTTTTAAAATATAAATTTAGGGGAGAAGACTTTATGTACTTCCAACTGGACTTTTAAACTTTTGTCATTGTTCTTAATTTTTATGCATGTCAGATAATCAAATAACTGCAACATAACTAGTAGGAGAATGCTTTCTCCAGAGAAAACAATACTACCTGTATAAGAATGCTTACTGTTCAGAATTTGAACAGTGCATTTTTTGAAGATCTGCCCTTGTCATTTGCTGTGTGCCATTGAATAGGAGAGGCAGTGTAAAATGCAATTTGTATACCAAGGATGGATTTGATATTATCTGCAACTTTATAACTATTTTTGCACCACTAGTTCATGTGATTAGATCTATGTTAAGGATATTTTATCCATAACTGTAATCACCTATCTATTTTAATACTAAAGATTCCTGAGCACCAAGGGAAATGTTTAGAACATTAGTAAACAGAATTCATGGGGAATTTTCTTGTATAAGCAAATCCATATTGAATATGTTTAAATCTGTAGGTTTGTTTTTGAGGAAAAGAATTAAAAAGAACTAATGATGCTAACGTGTATCTCATTTATTTCCTTTTCCAAACAAAACCCATAGAAGCTGTTACAGAGCAGGACCCAAACAAGCAAAGGGGGCCCGGGAGCCCCGGGAGCCCGGGACGGTGATGCTCTTACTGAAAGAAATTCGGGTCCGTCTTGTCCGCCGCCATAAAGGAAAGATATCTCTCAATGCCAGAGATTGGTGAAAAGGAAAGGAAAATGTTTATTTTGTGCTATACAAAACTTAAGGCAGTGACCTAATGTTTTTATCAGAAATCTTAAAGTCCCTTAAAACACCCACTAAAC